>JXSR01S003159.1:4827-19853 GCA_000969725.1 Ophiothrix spiculata
GAGGAAGGTTCCAATTTTAGAGGACCAGCTAATTATAAGATTTGTTTAATATGGTGAATATGGCCTACTTTTGGCAACTTTTACAAATATTCCAGACATGAAAGTCATTCAGAGCAGTGCTCACGAACAGGCCCGTAGCCAGGATTTTTTCAAGGGGGTGCGTATTTTCAGAAAAGTGGACCTTTTGAAGGAAAAAATTTCATTTTGGTCGACCCTAAACTAATTTTAGTAGTTTTTTAGCAGTTTTCCAAGCATTTTGTGTAGTATTTTATTTAAAAACGACCTACATTTACTTGTTTTGGTGCTTTAGGTGGTCTTTTGGTGGTCATTTAGGGAATTTTTATGGACCTTTTTTGTACATTTTCAAATTTTGGGGGATGCGACGCCCCCCCGCACCCCCCTGGCTACGGGCTTGCTCACGAATGATTATTTCATGCATTCTAAATTAAAATCTCGAATGTGTAGGCCTAATCTGCAGATTTTCTGCACATTGAGTGTCTGAACACTGATAACTTTCAACCAATGCAGCATAGGCATGTGGCAAATGTATTGTGTTACACTGTCAAAGTCACAGTGCATGACTATTTATAGATTCAGTGTCCACTCCAACCAATCACGAGCACACCTTAGGCCGGGGTCAGAAGGATGACGACGTCGCATTTGCTGAAAATAAATTTGGTTGCAATACGTGTGACCCTATTTATTACAATCAGGTCATCGTCGCATTAACAAAGTAAACAATGAAAATGAGTTTGATGTATCGCAATAAAATTCAAATAAGGCGGCAAAACCCCAGTATGACCCCACCTTGTAATTAATTACGACATTGGATTAGTATAGTTTACATGCTGAAAATGGTGTGCTAATACTCATAGTTATTTACGACATTTTATTTGGTTGCAATACGTGTGACCCTATTTATTACAATCAGGTCATCGTCGCATTAACAAAGTAAACAATGAAAATTTCCATCTTTGAGTTTGATGTATTGCAATAAAGTTCAAATAAGGCGGCAAAACCCCAGTATGACCCCACCTTGTAATTAATTACGACATTGGATTAGTTTAGTTTACATGCTGAAAATGGTGTGCTAATACTATCTCATAGTTAGTTACGACATTTTATTTATTGTAGTAAATGTGAGGTTTATAAATGTGACCGCATGTAGTAATTAATTACGACAATAATTTTATTGTAATGAATGCGATGTCGTCCCTGGACAAAATTGAGTACAAAAATAGTACAACATTCCTTAGGTGCACATTTGGAACATCATTTAAGTACAATTTGAGTACATTTATAGTACACCAATTTGTACTATATTTGTACTAAAACTGTACTATAATTGTGTTCCAAATGTGTACCTCAGCAATGTTGTACTATTTTTGTACTCGATTTTGTCCAGGGGTAATTCGTCTGACTCTGGCCCCCACCCTGGGCTTAGACTTTATATAGTGTTGATTTTGAAGAGTAATGTTTTTCATCTTTGACGGTCACATGATGTTTTTTTTTTGACATGTCAACATTCCCATGAGAGTTGCTTTGTATTATCAAGGTATCGCCAAGGAAATGTTCAATAAAAGCATCAAAACATTAAACAAATTTAGACATTTTTCTCAATTCTCTCTTTTTGAGTTATCCAATTACAATTTGTATGAATTTTGGTAGTTTACCCGACTCAAAATAACCATTTGACATACTTCTTTGGTGTAAATGCTATCTGGTTACACTTTTTCAGCTTATCAAGAAAGAGAGAATTATTTGGGCTTATCGCCAAGGATAACCCAAGAAAGCCTCTAATGAAGCTTATTTCCATTGGGTTCCAAGATCTTTCTTTAACCAGTTTTGGATGCAGGAGGAAGACCAGAGTGCCCGGAGAAGAACCTGCAGAAGCGAGCGTGGACTGAAAACCAAATACAGCGCCGGGACCAGGAGTTGAACCCGGGACTCATTGATGCAAAGCAAGGGAAGTAGCGCTGCACTAACCCTCTTCCCAAACGTGCACACCACTAGTCAATGAGTCAAATCAAGAATCATTATACAGGGTGTCCATGAATGATTTACACCCGGTTTTAAAAAATCAGAAAAAATATTAAATCATGATTTTTCATAAAACTAACAGCTTTTCTGAATAGTGGTTAAGTCTTCCATAGTCTTACATCTTCCATAGGTTTCACCAATATATCATGCTTCATTGCTTTGTGCTATGACGTAATTGAAAATCGATGCAAATGTGGTTTTGATCTGTACAAATAGTCATGCAGGTATAATAAATACTTGCACACTTACCAATGTTTGTAAAGTTTAATGAATAAACCTGACCAACTTTAAATCTTCTTTGTTTGCTTTTGTAATGTTGTCTGATGTACAAAAAGCATTACCTTACAGACTTCTATCGTACTCAGAATAGCGAAATAGTCTTAATCAGATATGGAAATTGAATGGAAACACTTGTTCATTTTAAAAATGCAACCATGTGTTAACATATCGAATGAAATTTTGTTCATCTAAAATACAATTGCACCTCAAACGAATACTTGAAATTTAAGACAACTGCAATCTATACCAATTTACATTTACTTTATAATGAACAGTGTACCAGATCAACACCAAATATTGCGCAAAATTTGGTCATTGTAGAGTTGTTCAAGCGTAACCAAAATTGCATTTCTTTTTCAATGACACCCTTATATTCATTACAGTCAATCAAAAAACCCTAAATTGTATTTTACGCTTAACTTTAGAAAACCAAAAGAGTGTTTCAGTGTAATTAGTCTTAATTTAATGTTCAAGTTCAACAATTTCTCTACTTACAAATTTTCAATTCGCTAAATAAACCCTGTTTGGAAAAATCTCTTTAACTTTCCACAAGAAACAAGCGATTTGAAAAATTCTTCAGAAACCCTAAGACATGTGTAACTTGAAAATAAACAAGATTAGATCCAAACCTTACCCACTGGTCAACAAAAAAATCCTATAACTGGATATAAATCATTTGTGGACACCCTGTAACAAAATAACAACACCACTGTTTATACTGTAAATATTCATTGGTTTATTGTACATGCACCATGTTCAACTTAAATTAATAAAATATTACATCAGATAATTTTTAAGAGAACAAAGTAAATCAAACAAAACAAAAGCATTTACATAAAAGACAAAACAAACAGAAAATATTTAAAACAATGGAATAATTACCAAAAATTATTTTCGCTTTACAGGAAAAGCCACAGACAATTTATTTGTTAACGTAGTGGTATAAAATAAATATAGGCCCGTATTTGGTTTGGTTTTGGTAGATATTAATACCCTGGAAAAAAATCAAGTACAATTCTAGTACAACATTCCTGAGATGCACATTTGGAACACAATTATAGTACAGTTTTAATACAAATATAGTACAAATTTGTGTACTATATAAATGTACTCAAATTGTACTTAAATGATGTTCAAAATGTGCACCTTAGGAATGTTGTACTATAATTTTTTATACTCAAATTTTAATAGGGTACCCACAGTGTTCGTGCTACGGCCGTATGGCACCCCATTGGCGCATGAGCGGTAAAAATTGGTGCAACAAGTTTTTGATGTGTGAGAAACATATTTTTCTACCTCTATTGAGCCAATTTTCAGCAACAGCTCATGATTTTTGGTGCAAGCACCTCTTCAACTTTGTCAAAATTGCTCTAATTGGCTGTAATGGATATAAAGGGTGTCCTCAGTTCAAAAACCTTAGGGACGGCTTCAAAACTCAACCAGCGGTTGCCTGTTGGTTCTGGGTGGTTCAACCGGAATAAACAATAGCCAACCGCCCAGAACCGGCAGGCAACCGCCGGTTGAGTTTTTAAGCCGCCCCTTAGCGAATACCCTCTAAATGATTTGGTTCCTAATAAATATTTGGTATAAAGAATATTTTGGTTCAGATAGGATCAGTTCATCCTTCTTAATATTATGCAAAAATGTATTCCATATTCAAGTTCAAAAAAATTGCATGCAATGTTGTTACCACCCCAAAGAATGGCCTCCAAGCAAAAATAGAATTAAACAAAAATGAGAAATCAACTTCTGGTTACATGCAGATTCAATGTATGCATGACTTCAAAAGTCCACCACAGTGATATTGCAGTTTACATTTAAAAACAAAACTTGGTACTGTCATTTGGTACATCAAATTACCTTCCACAAGAATATCAAAGACGAAGAAAGCAGTAAACTAAAAAGATGATAAGACAAAATTCTTTTAGCCATACTTTATCTTCTATTCCAACCAGCCATATCTTTGGATTTGTTTACTTTCTGTATGTTACATATTTATGTACACCTTATGTTTGAAAACAAGGAATTAATAATAATTATAGGTGCTATATAAAAAGTTATATATAAATACACACCACTAGCCACTTATCAATTCTTCATGTTAATTCAAAACTGTCATTTTAATAATGCCCTTTAAGTGCTCAAAATATTGGTATGACTTTTCATTACATTAGAAATTGATTTTTGGACAAAGCACATATTTTGGCCAACTAAACACAAACACAGCTTAGTACAAATCAATTGAGTAAATTATCATACATGCACAAAGGTTAAATAAGGGCTCAGTCATACATCAACATGATATAGTGCATAACATATATATAATGTACACAAGTTTCACTTACTGAAAGTGTGCCAAACAAGACACTACCGTATGGATAACAAATTGAACTTAAACACTTGACGAACAATAAAACGTTATGCACATGTTTTGTTTTATGTGTGACTGAGACCTTAGTAAACACAATTGGATTCAATATTGCTTATCACTAATAGCAATGTCACATCATCATAAATTATAATTAAGATATTCCATCGCAGTAAGTAGTGTATTATCCCAAGAAACCATTCAGATGTAAAGCAAAAGATAAACACAGAAGCGTTGTATGTAACTTATTGCACATTTATATTTACAAAATAACAATCATGATATCTCAAATTAAAGTTTTGTTTTTAATTCCTATTTATAAAGAAGAATTAAGTTTGTTAAGATCCAGACTTCAACATTCCCTAGTTTCTTGGAGCCTGTGTAACCCATGAAATCTAAGTCCGTCATCAATAGACCATAATGGAATAAGATGTTGCGTGAGAGTTGTTAAACTATACTTTACACTCGGACAATAAGAACAGGGGAATAACATTCCTACTACACTGGTTTCAACCCCACTCTCTTATATATAATGTAAAATATTCTATACCATCATATTTTAAATAAGTATTTTTATTTAATGAGACATATTAAACCATAATTGTTTCTATACTATGCAATGTACAGCCATGTCTTGGAACTACCCCGCAAAGAACATTCGTGGCTGTACCACTGATACAAAAAACCAAAACACTTAATAGTACTATACACTATTTTCTTCATCCACACACAAAAAGCAAATTAACTTCCATATTTTATAGGTTTTAGTCCAAATGAGGACAATTTGTCCATCTAACTGTGAACAGCTAAAAAGACTGCATACAAATATATGATTGAGTCTGGTTCAAATTGTCCTTCTTTGGACAAACACCTTAAATAAAATATGCATTATGGCATATGGAAGTTAATAGACTTCCTGCATACGAATACATGATTGAGTCTGTTGAGTTCAAATTACTCTGAAAATAAAAAGAGATTAACACTTCTTTGAATAAGTTCATCTGGATTGTTGTGAATCATAGTAAAATTGTTCATTTTGACAAATCCAAGTGAAAATGTGAGATGGTGTTATACTCACATTCAGTAACGGTTCGATAATCAGGTCAATCTGAAGAAGTTACTAGCCGAGTAACGAAACATTACTAAATGACGAAGTTACTGGCCGAGTAACGAAACGTAAATGTGAGTATAAAACCATCTCACTTTTTTTACTTGGATTTGTCAAAATGAACATTTTACTATCGAGATGAACACTTTTCTATCATACAAACTTAACATGGAATGGTAGATTACCACTTTACCAGATGCTATTCTGTCACAGACTTGGTTAATCACATTTAAACTGTCTGCGATTTTTGTAAATAGAAAAGTTAGTTAATAATCTCTGACCCAATTTTTTCGTTGGTAAGAAAAGGAGTTCAGTTGAACTGACCGCCATATTGGTTCAGAAGCTGCTGGAGAATTCAAACCAGTGCATAGTCTTTTTACCCTTACCCACTTTCTATTATACACACCCAATATGGAATGACAGGCAACCATTTAACCAGATGCTGTTCTCTCAGTCTTTGTTAATTGCCATTTATCTGTTTACAACTAAGTGCACATAGAGGTGGTTAATGTGGGCTGCTCTAGCAAAATCAGCGTAAAGTCACCAATGAAGATTGTGAATAAATGGTTTCTAAAGTAAAAATATGGTGAAAAGGTTGAATTTCGTTATTTTGACATAAACGCATCCATGCATAAGTGTTTAACTATACTTCAGGTTTCAAAGGTAAATTATGCCAGGAAGTGCAATTAATCATTGTTAATTTATCACATTTGCTATAATACGCTATAATTGCAATTTGAACATAACAGGCTCAATCATCAATTGCAACCCCCAGCCTCCACTTAAGGTATATGGTGAACCAAAAACTGCTTGGTGACGATGATAACATACTGCAACCAAATGCTATTCGGACTCTGGCTCAAAATAGAAGTGAATGGAAAAACTATGTCGATGATGATGTGACACTATGATTGTAATCAGTAATTTGAAAATCGATTTGCAGGTAATTCTTAATACCAGAATTTCAATGGACAGCCTTGTATTTTAATATCCAAATACAAAATGGAGAAAGAAAATGTAACATATCATATATCATTTGGAAGCTGCGATTATATAAATAGAGAATTAAAATGTGCCATAAAATCACATTTTGAAAATCGTAACTTTTCTGCTCATTTTGCCAGAACACCCCTCAAATGTCTTCTACAGCAAGAAATCGTCTAACATCAATGTTGATTCTTGTCATTTGATGGATGACATGATTATTCTAACATTATTGACTTGAGTATGGTACAAACATCAAATGTGTTTGTTCATCACGACCCAGCCGTAAATTCAGCAAAGGTTTTTGTACTCTAAGTGAAACACATGTAAAGGATGTGATACTGCAAATAAATTTCTTGCAGATTCAACACATAAAATTTCATTTGAATGTGATCCAAAGTATAAAAAAACTAGACAACTCCTGAAGATCTTTGCCTGTCCAAGCCTACCAATGATTTCTTTGACCCATGACCTTTGGCCCTTACCAAGACAAACACTTCCTCAATTCAAATGGCATCTATGAACCACCATTTGGTCCCTGGGGCTTCCAAAGTTTTGGTGCTAGAGATAATTTTATGTACAGTTGCTTTGGTCCGTTTTGGCCCTCGGCCCCCAGGCTTAAGACTACGAAAGGCACTTTTTTCAAATTATGAGGCATCTGTGTACCAACATTGAACCCTGTGGCCCAATTATGCACCAGCAAACACCACCACTGTGATCGCCTGGTCCAAACCTGACATCCCGAGCCCATCAGTTCTGAACCCCTGTTTTCGAGTTATGGACCAGCAAACATCACCACTGTGACTGCCAGGTTTTTCCTGAGGACCAAGAGCTTAACTGCCAGCTTGCACTTAAGGCTTGTTAGAGATGAACAGTCACAAATGACCATCAATGATCTATTGGTAAAATTGCGCTGTTCTAAAAAAATGATTGGAGCACAAATGAGGCGGTTACAAAAATCGGTGTCACAAGTATTTAAGCAATGCCAACAAAAACACATGGAGCATGTAGGACAATATCAAGTTTAAACGCAATAGGGTACTGCACTTTAGATTTTTTATTTTTGTTTTGACTGATAGAAATTGTGGCTGAAAATATTCAAGTGCTTACCATTACAATTTTAGCAATAAAAGTTACTAGTATATACATTACATAATATATACAAAACAATTTGTAAATAAATCATTTACCTTTTAAGATACAACTTAAATATACAACAACTAATTGAATAAAGAATATTCAAAGCAACATTTAGGGAAGGGGTATGGGAGTTTTCAATGTTCCAAAATGCTGACATGTTTTGAGTTATATATCATACTAGTGTAGCGCATATTAAGACCTTTCACAAAAAATGCAAAATTTTGCCATGGTAACCACGTAGAGCAAGACTGGCTAAAATTAGAACAATTATAACTACAAAACAAAAAATGCCACCATAACTTAACTTTGTGGATAGGTGTAAGATGACAATACACACAGAAATATGGAAGTGGATTCTTTATAAGATGCAAGGCAACCGGTTTCAACCAATCATCATTTTTTCACTTTTCCTAGGACTCGTTGAATCAGTTTGTGAAATCGGCAGAATATAGATTTGTTGGTAATTCTGATTTAGGACCGATAAGCTTAAATTCGGTACGATTCTGATCCATCCGATCAGATCGAATGTAACTTTGCTTTGGTATACATAATTACCAAATAATTGCAGTATTTATATCTATAGAATAATTGAAATAAGTTTGCTCTTAAAAGCATTAGAAATATGAATCCAACTGGAATTAAAACCAAATGCAGGAAGGAAAAGTAATTTTGATTATTTTAGCAATATCTATGCATAACAAATCTATTTCATTTCTTCTTTTTTTTTTTATTCAAGTTCAATGTAACATTGCCTCTTTTGATCAGGTCATTACACTTGTAATTCCACATGCATCACTGTCTCCATCTCATTTTGACTTGAATTTGAGGTTTTTCATTCTTTCAGTAGAGTATTTTGAATCACCAATCATGTCAATCACGTTCCAAACAAAATATATTCTGTTACATGGAATGGTTTCTTGAATATTAAACTTATAACACAGGGATACAGACAGCACAAACACACACACACAAAAATGAAAATAATTGTGACACTCAGCATTTACAGCATCTTTTCGCCTTTAATCAATCCCTTTAATATAAGGAGAAGGTGAAAGAGAAAATATGTTTCAGTTCATTATATTTTCATTTCAGATTCAAAATATTTCTTTTTTTTTTGGCATAAACATTGTGATTTTTGTGATCAGAACTTTATATGTCTAAAAATATTTGTGGGTTTGTCTCATTTAAAACAGGCTTTGCACACTTAAGGAGACACCCTTCTCTGGGTTTAGTTTTCATTTAGTTGGTCTAACTTGGAAGGTTTTAGTGTCCATTTTTTACCCTTTTTATAACATTTTTTATATTTGGTCGTTTGATTACCTAGATCAAACATTTCTTTTTGAAATGTTTACTCGAGAGGTCTAGTTCTCAGACATTCAATCTGCTTTGTGACGACTAGGCAGTTTAACTGGCATTCCTTCCCATAATTAATTTTGCCACTTGCCATTTTCCACAAGATCTTGTCACATTTCAGTTGAATTCTTATCAGAAATTTGTGTCATCAGATTGTAAATACTATTTGTTATTTCGGCATAAAATTAGTGGAAAATAAATTTTGCCCTAAAAGCAACAACAACTTGCTATACCGTAATTTGGATCAATTTTGCCAGGGTTTAATTTTTGCAAATCATTATGTTTGATAACAGCCAATTTATTCAATTCAAATGTAGGTCTATGCTTTAAAACATCAATTTAAAATGTGAAAAAGGTTGTGATGGTCTCGTTTTGTGAAAAATATCCCTGTTCAAGGTAACTTGGTAATAATGACTAACATACACCAAAAACAAAACAAAAACATCTTTTTTTATTTGAAATAATTTGTACCTATATACAGAAGAATGGTTTCTTTGGGTTTCCAGAAGGCAACAGTTGTCTCATAAAAATACACATGGTTTATTTCAACATGACAGCATATACAGCATACATCTTATAGCTTAATTATTTCAAATCGAGAGTCCCACATGGAAAATTTATAAAAACCTCACTTTTATTATTAATCTTTCTTTTTAAAAAATTTAATAGCATATTTTTTATTTTGCAAAGGGAGGTTTCTAAATACTCATTAATGAATAACGAGTGCTAAAACACTTTATCAACAAGTGCTAAATCACTTTATCAAAAAACATCAATAATTTTCTCAAAGTATACAATGCAGCGCACATCTACTGTCATGTTGAATTAATAAGGCTGGTATCGACAAGGCTTTTGTCCATAACGTGTTGACAAAAGCAATTTCACTCTGTCAACAAGAGTGTTTATATATCGAGCTGGTCGACAAAAAACATAAAATATAAAATAAAATGAAATATTTGAGAAAACAAGAAAGCTTAACACTGTAAAGAAATTAACTCTGATATTTTACTCATCTCAGAATAATTTTTGTACATCAATGTTCAATAAGTAGTTTTTAATTTATTTCATTCTATCGTTCTGTCACAGCACCGTCATATTGATTAGGCCAAAAAAAAAACCCTCTGTCTCAGCTTCCTTAGGCCCCAAACCCTAAGCGCTATGCTTTTTTGTTTTGTTTTTTTTTTAGTCAAAAAGGCTATGCGCTACGCGGAAATCGTTTTTATATTGCGTTTTTAGATCACTATTTTTTCCTTTTTTTTATCTCTCGATGTAAGAAAAAAATTAAAAAGCAAAAAATCTCCTGAAAACCTAAAAAAAAAAAGCTGAGACACAAGCTCTTTTTTTCTTTGGCCTTACAATGAAATTCTTTTAATCCTTCTGCAGCATCGCAGTATTATTAGTTTCGCAGTGTGCCACAAGTTGTAATTTCAATGGCCATATAATTTGCTGCATTGACGAAAAATGCATCAATTGTCAACAGAGTCAACTATAAAAATGCTTGCCAATACCAGCCCTATAAATTAGCACAAAGTACATACACACATTTGTTTTCATCATAAATAGTTTCTTCTTGCTAAAACAAATACACCTATCATAATATTGATTCCTAATAAAATAGTTACTATATACATATCCCAATACGGGCCAAAGGTTGCCTCCATGTCTAAGTCTTTGAGGTAGGTCGTCAGATCTGCAGGCTGGAAATGAACAGAAAGAAAAAGGGAAACGAATGAAATGTTACTATTGGCAAATCAAAAAAATGTATTGGACATTGTAAATAGAAATCCAGAGTGCAGGGCCCTATTGTTTGTAAATGCAGCCCTAACCCTGGATTTTATTTTTTCATTGTCCAATAAATTCAGCTTATAGCTTCATATTAAAATCTTCGGTGTGTATACACAAAACAGGACTAAAGTTAGTCTCAGGCTAAAAAGAATTTGAAGTATCGAAAAATAACACATTTTGAGAGAAATCTAGCAATAATTTATGTTCTTGTTAAAAGATCTAACCTGAATCTTTTTTCTATTTGATTCATTAGTCTGTTTTAGAACATTACAATTATTCTTTGAACAAAAAAAAAAGTTAAGTCTGGGACAAACATAGTTAGCATTCTTGTATTCAGTTGTAAGTTTTTTGAGAAATTGATTTACAATTGTTGATAATTTAACATCAAAATTTAGTACATATAAACCATTAATAGACTTGGACACATATATTCATAGACATGAAACATGAGGGGGCGTGGCCGAGCGGTTAGAGCGTTGCATGATCTAGTAATTGAGCCCCGGTCCCAGCACGTCTCCTTGTTTCCTTAAGCAAAAAACTTTACTCTACTTGCTTCGTGCTTCGGAAGGCACGTAAAGTCAGTCATTGGTCCCATCTGAAGTGTTCCTGACACACTATCGGATGTAAAAGAACATCAGAGGCTATTCCAGAAGAAAGGGGAAAACTTTCCCAGTCATGTTGACTATACCTTCAAAAGCATATCATTTCTCTCTAGGACCAGAGAGCTTCGCATTTGACTCCAATCGGAGTGTTGCGAAGTATCTAAGCAGAAGCAGAAGCAGAAACATGACTTTAGGGTGAAGAGAATACAGACAAAAAGTCATAAATAAACTAAGGAGAAAAGGTCAAGTTGTCAATTCAATATCCTAAATGTTTAACTGCCTCATAAGACCAAATTCCCTCAGGTATACTCGTTAGCATTTAACTAGACTTTGATCTTATCTTCTTGTGCCATACCAATTTATTGATTACCTTAGGGCTTAACTTTAACAACTTGCTTGTCCATGGTCTTCATAAATTGCTACATGGTATGTGCTGTGACAAAAGCATTTGTTACATTTCAAGAGACCTAGAGCAACATTGAAATTGCCTACGCAATAATAATCATCCCTGTGTTTTCCCGATGATCAAATTGTCAAAATTCCATTACTTTTTCAATTTTTGCTGTGAAATATGGTTAGGATTTAGTTTTAGGGACAGTTATTAAAGGAGCTTGGTCCGATTTTTCAAAATTAAGTTTTTAATGTCATATGAAAGATGATAACTCAAAATATTTAAGTTTTAAATTTCAGCTCAGTCGATCAAACCGTTTTGATTTTATGGGCAATTTTGTATTTCAGAGCCGCCTATATGTTACTGTGCAAAATTAATTATGGCTACCATAATTAGACACATTTTCATGCATATCTCCAAAACGAAACGTTATTCAGCTGTGAAATTTCACATGGGATATGAGAAAAATATGAGTAACATATGCTCCTTTAAGGTTAGATTTAGGGTTTGGGTTAGGTTCAGGACTACCAATAGGGTTAGAAATATTGAGCATAAATTTCAAGGCTTGGTTACCGAAATATCACAAGTCAACGTAAAGTCATAGGCAGAGGGAAAAACAGGAATTCTTCTCCTTGCTGAGCCTACAGTTTGTTATGTCTCCACCCAGGTGTCTGCACTTGTGTACAGAAATGAGTCTCAGAATGTACAACCATAAAATCTGGAGTTTACTTTCATATGGGTCACATCTTATTCAATAATATGACAGAATTTTACTGACGAAATATTTTGAGTGAAGTCGTAACAGTATGAAAAGTAAGGTTTCTCACAGCCACTTCACTTGGAATACTATTAAAAGCTGCACACACTGCACTAAAATAATAGCATAATAGCACAGGCGAGAATAAGGTGATGTTAAAGTGTGTACTTAGATGCGCCCCTGATTTTTGAGGTTTTTTGCAAGATTTGTTAATGGATTTCAATGGTCTACAAATAGTGTTGACCTAATTGGCCACGGCTGTTTGATCCCCACTGAAATAGTTGAAGTAGCAATAGCACCATCAATAACGATATATCGAACATCTAGTTTTGTATCTTTTTTGAACACTTTTAGGACCTGAATTTCTTGTAACAGTGTTTGACAAAATATAAACAAATGAAGCCAAAAAAAGCTATGTTGCATCGTATTATTTCACTGATTCTCAAGGCTCAACTCTTAACAACACACTCTGGATACCCTTTATCATAGTCACACCCTCCTGTAAATAGAGTTGCTGCCCACTGTAGTAAATCAAACTACATTTGGCAAAAATCATTGTCACATTTAGAGAGAAAGGAAAAAAAAGCAATATTTTCAATCAGGTCTTATATATAGTCTGTTATTTCTACATTGAAAAGAGCATCAAATGTTCAGTGATATGATCGAAGATTTCTTAGATAAGAATCAAGTTTTATTTCAAAATATACAAGCATTTATTTTATTAATAAGAGAATTTTAAAGAGATTAAAACAACTAGATTTCTCAGCATGTTAGAGATTTTTCAAAGTTTTTTTCTGAGTTAAGTAATAATATAATCAATTATAATTTTGGCATTTTTGCACCTGTTTAAGTGGTTGCAAAGCGCCGGCCATTATTATTACAACGTACCAAGGCAATCGTCATGGCCAGTATTTAGCTGTAAAAATGGAATAATGGAATCTCAAGTTCTATTTTTAAGTACTAGACCAATTGCAGCCAAAAGGCGCAGTGACGTAGCAAGGATTTTCGATCGGGGGGGGGGGAGGAGCATGAGCTTTTTTTTGAGCATGGTAAAAAACCTCCAAATCCCAAATTTGAATCGATTCATGGGGGCCCCCGAGATATGCCTTGCAAGACATTCAAAATGACAAATAAAAGATGTGTTACAGAAAAAGTGAAGATGTTTTGTATTCTTGTCGTATATTTTGTGTTCTTGTATGTGGAACATCGACTTCAAAAAAAATCCGGCCTAACTACCATTTTTTTCTATGTTACTATTATTGTTACGCCAATCAAACAATTTTTTTTAGGCTTTGGAGTAAATGTGACAACGTAATGTGTGTGACTCTGGTCTTTGATTAATGCGGTCAAAATCCAGGGTCCAAATGGACCCCTTCCCCTTTGTACACTAACGGGATTCTAAAAACCTTATGCACTTAAGTGTTATCTACAACAAATGTGATTAATCCTACCTCTGGGAGTAAATGTGACAATATAATTCATGTGAGTCTGGTTTTATACTGACAATTTGACAATTACACTTTGGGTTACTTCAACATGAAATCCTTTCCAAAGCAGCGTATACGACCGGATATTGATCGTATCTCCCTGCATCATAACATTTAATTCCTAAGGGCTCAAGTTTTAACAACTTGCTATTTATGATCTTCTTTACAGAATGTGTTTTTGGCAAAATTATAGTTACGGTTCTAGAGAAACTACTATTTAAAATTAAACTTATATGGTCTTTTTTGTCTTTTTCAACACACTCAGAGATAGAATCTGTACATTTCTATTAAAGACAAATGCTTTTTTTAATAAAAAGACCATTTTAAGGCTGGGGTAGACCTTCAAATGGCATAAACTGTTTTTGTATATTAACTCCCAAACTAATTGCACAAACTAGACAAAAGTGTACAGTTTTAGAAGCAGATTTTTACCCTGAATATGATAATAATATCATTTTTTGACCAAAAAAATGCCAAAAATAGGTCCAAAATGGAAAAGAATACCACCTTTGCCACCAAAATGGCAATGTTTGACCTATTTTTGATGATTTTTCCAAAAATAAGATAAAAATCAAAAGACATTTGTTTCTAAATTCCAAAAAGCAAAAAAAGTTCAAAAATTTCATGAATGCAAGTTTTTCGTTTAATAAAATTATTTTTTTTTTTTTTTAAATATGTTTTTGTATGCATTTTTTGCCAATATCAACATTTTTGGTCAAAATCCGATATCAC
>JXSR01S003159.1:40726-50840 GCA_000969725.1 Ophiothrix spiculata
TTTGTAGTTTTCTTGTTGCCAGTAATGTTGACAAGAAGCCTAAAATAATGGTTTTCCCGTACTGAGAAATTTGAAACTTACATAAAAATATACAGAACTTTACATTGGAAGAAGTGAATATATTAACTTATTTTCTTCATTTTCCGAGCTGTGATGCATTTCAACATAAGAATACTTCATATCAGCTTTTTGAGATTGTTTGTATTAAAAAAAAAAAAGGGAAAGAAATACAAGAGAGCTCTATTGATCTAATGTTCTCATTATTTTCTTTATTTTCTGGAACCTTGTATTTGCTATGATTTTTTTTTTGCATTACATATGACATACGATTCTATGTGATCAGTTTGCTATAATTAGAGTCATGGAGTGAAACTTGAAACCTTTTTAGCAATGGAAATTTCTCATCAATATTTATTCAAAGAGCCACTTGTGGCTTGAAACTTCAGGCAGTATCAATCAGTGGAATTCAATTTAAAAAGCAGTTGTTCACAACATTGCTTCAATTATTTTTTTCAATAAAAAACAAAATTTTCCATCAGGTAATATAAGAGATCAACTACTGTTTCGTCATGTTAAGGTCAAGATTTAAAGGCTATGGTGCTTGTCCTGGTGACACAAGGCCAGACGGGCAACGAACAAGATCTGGTTCAGTCGAACTAGGTCTGAATTGGAATTTGGCGTTTTTGTGGGTTTTTGTTCCCGGGGGAGTTAATTAAAGTTTGGATAAACTTTTCTCGTAACCTTTAAGATATTGCCTAAAAATCTCTAGTGAGTTTTTAAATATCTGTTGTGATTAATTAAGACAATAGAATTAATTCGATCATGTAATTAATTAGATATGTACATTATTTTAAAACTTTTTAAACCAAAAATAAAACATTGATCACTAAGAACAAGTATATGTTGACAAAATAGCAAAAAATACTATCTATAATAGTTAAAATTAGTTGAAATTTTGAATCTAAATGTATGAGTGCAATGCATTGTGGGAATTTTTGTTCCAAATCTGGTTCGTTGCCCGGACTGAAGACCAGAGCTATTTCATCTTGACTTACATCTTGATGATTACTTCTGAAAGTTCAGTTGCTGTCTACCATGTTGTCAATTTAGTGACATACAGAAAATGTACATGAGTATATGAGAACTTGATATAGATTATTAATACAAAGTCAGGTCCAAACGAGCAATTTTGAATTATCTCACTATGTAGCATCATATAAACATTTTATCATATGCAGGGTATTGGTTTTTTTTTTTTTTTTTGGAGAATATTGGATAATTATGGTATTAATTCAGTAATTCAGTGAAGACTTGAAAAACAACAACACCAAGTTCCTTGCTAAGGAATCCTTTAAACTTAGCACACATTTCTTGGAGCAAAATTTTATCTGTGAACGTGTGACATTTAAAATGCATAAATAAAATGCTTTTGAATTTATATGCAAAAAGGGAAGCATTTGGGTCTGATATGCAGTAAAAAGAGGTCAATTGTTGAGATATTTGCATCAAGAAGGTGCCTAGCATACAGGCATTTGACATGACAGGATCTTATCACATGTTTAAAGTTATCACTGGCAGCAAAATCATTATTATATGAACAAGGTGGAGACAGAAACTCCAACCCAAGAAGAAAATAATACACATAATTGTTGTGAACCATTGCCCTATAAAAAGATATTGCACACATTGATTTGCCTCATCAATAAGCTGTCAGTTTACGCCCTAAAAACAACACCATTAAACATACACTGCGTGGCAAACTGGGATCTCAGATCTATACTATTGAGCCAAAATCAACATTGTTGGGAATACATTGCTATCGGAATGTATGAATTTGTCATATTCTACCTGAACACATTTACTTGTGAAATAAAACAACTGACACTTTCATCTAGCTACATGTAGCATGTTACTTCACTGGAGTGCTTTAACTTCATAAATGATATATTACATGTGTCGATTTACATAATTTTCCTTTGGAATTAAGTGGTCAAATTTGTAACAGGAATATGCTGAAATAACTGGGAAAAAATCAAACCATAAAGCCCTCCTTCCTGATAAGTAGTTCACTTCATGTCAGCATAACTGGTGTTTATTCAACTTGACTAAACTTGACCTAATTCAACTGATTAGTTTAACATCCAGGAAATAGTCAATAAGAAGCCAGAGCTGTATACTTGAATCTATGAATTTGGCATTGACATTATTCCAATGTGTATGGTGAATGAAGTGTAAATGTAATGTTAAACGTCAATCAAGGCTCTGTCACACATCATGGCATAGAGCCAAACCGTACGAATAACGCACACTGTTCAGTTAAACGTCAATAAAGGCTCTATCACACATCATGGCATAGAGCCTGAATAACGTATACTGTTCAGTTAAACGTCAATAAAGGCTCTATCACACATCATGGCATAGAGCCAAACCGTACGAATAACGCACACTGTTCAGTTAAACGTCAATAAAGGCTCTATCACACATCATGGCATAGAGCCAAACCGTTTGAATAACGTATACTGTTCAGTTATTGAAATACATGAATATCGATTACCAAACCAGTGTACGTTATTCGTAAGTTTCATGATGTGTGACAGAGCCCTAAGAAGCGGAATAATTGTATATTTGAATCCATGAATTTTGCATTAATTAACATTATGTGTGGTGTATGTGTTAAACTTCAAATAATTGGTAAATTATTCCACACAAATGGAATTTTACAGATGTCTGAAAACTTGTGGACCTGAAGGAACCTTAAATGTCCTATAATAACAAAGGCAAAATGCCAGTACTGTCTTTTACTATTGGTTAAATCTATATCCCTTCTTAAATTTTAAAAATTTAACCAGGTGTTTTCCCTCTTCAATAGTGTAGTGTGGAGTTGGTTTCTACGCACACAACAAACCCCCTAAAGCAAAGCAAATCACACGACTGAAATAGATCCATGAAAGTCAACACTGTGTTTGCCACCAAACTTACAGAACGGCTCTCAAATTTCACATTCACAGGAACGCAAAATCTATATAGGAAATATAAACCTGAACAAATCCTATAAAATCACACATGGCATTCTTGAATTTAGGACATCTACTTGAATCAAGCAAATGTATGGAATTGAAAACACCCTTATTACAGAATTATTGATAAACAACAATATTATTTTTTTTAGCATCATCTGATTATAGATATAGAAAGCTAAAAAACTAATATTGATGTTTTTCTATTAGAATCTGGGGAACAAAGTACATGATCAATCTTTAAAATTGTTACATTTGCTAGAAAGAAATAGATCATATGCGTCAATGTTTTTGACATTCCCTGTGTCTAACTTTCAGTTAAACTGAAGTTGACAGTATTAATGATAGCTCGTGTAAGTCCGATAAATATTAGACTCCTCACTTCTGGTGATGATTGATCCACCACACATGCACTTGCATGACAATGAACTTGAACAGATTCTCAAATTTCTGACGACAGATGATTTTCTGGCAATATTGAATGACGAAATACAAATAAATGAGCCAATTTTGGGGGTGAATGCCCAATTACTGTCAAGCGAGTTTTTAAAGCGATTTGTGCATTTTTTCATAAATCTCACAGAAAATTCTCATCAGCACAATTAAAGTTCCAAGAAAGGTTTATTTTTTCTGTACCCTGGTGTGTGTTAATCTTCAAATTACTGGCAAATTATTTCTCACAATTAAAATCTCATAGATGTCTCAAAACTCGAGGACTTGGAGGAATCCTTACTGTCCTATAACAAAGGCAGAATGCCAGTACTGTCTTTTTCTATTGGTTAAATCTATATCTCTTTTCAAACATTTAACCAGGTATTTTCCCTCTTCAATAGTGTAGTGTGGAGTTGGTTTCTACGCACATAACAAACCCCCTAAGCAAAGCAAATCACACAACTGAAATAGATCCGTGAAAGTCAACACTTTGTTTGCCACCAAACTTACAGAACAGCTCTCAAATTTCACATTCACAGGAACGCAAAATCTATATAGGAAATATAAACCTGAATAAAACCTATAAAATCACACAAGCCATTCTTGAATTCAGAACATCTACTTGAATCATGCAAATGAATGGAAATGAGAGCACCCTTATTGCAGAATCATTGAAAAACAACAATATTATATTTTTAGCATCATCTGATTACAGATATAGAAAGGTAAAAAACTACTATTGATGTTTTTCTATTAGAATCTGGGGAACAAAGTACATGATCAACCTTTAAAATTGCTACATTTGCTAGAAAGCAATAGATCATATGCATCAATGTTTTTGACATTCCCTGTGTCTAACTTTCAGTTAAAATGTTTGCCAGAAAGCCATTAAACCATGCTCATCAATGTTTTTGTCATCTCCTGCGTCTAACGTTCAGATAAAATGTTGTTGTCAGTAGTAATGATGATATAACTTGTGTACATCCGATAAATATTACACTTCTAACTTCTGGCGATGATTGATCCGCCTCACACACATATTTGCTTGTCAATGAACTTAAAAGTTCTCAAATTTCTCTTTCACCAGAAATCCAATTGAGGAGATATGTCCTTTAAATAAAGATGCAGACAAGGAGAGGAAAGAAACCGTTGAGGATTTACAGTGCAAGGAAACTCTGATGTACTTGTGAAGTATTATGGAAAAGCTGATTATTGTACTTCGCCCTTGTACTCAATAAATAAAGAGTCATGCCATGAAAATACTTTAAACTCCAATATCAGGGTTAGTACACTTTTTCACTTGCAAAATTCAAGGACTTTTCCAAGAAGAATTCAAGGACTTTTCCCCTTATCAGCGGTGGCTGGCGGAATATGTGTCAACAAATAAAATAAATTTGTTTTCGCTCATTTTTGGATAAAAATAATTGCATGGTAAATCCTTTTGACATATTAATTTTAAACATTTCTGACATTCAAAAATTCCAGGACTTTCAAGGACTTTTTTGATAAAGTCAGTTTTTCAAGGACTTTCAAAGCTTGGAAATTTCCAAATAAAATTAAAGGACTTTCAAGGACCTGTATTAACCCTGAATATAGTGCGCACGTCCATGTTTTGCTTCTAAGCATGTTCTTTACCACAACACAAACAGATGTACTTCACTGAACAAACAATAAAATGAAAGTTGCATTCATCATAGGCAAACACTATATACAAGACCGTCTTTTGCGTAACTAGCAAATCACTATATACAAGACTAAAATTGGACCTACAGAGGATGATTAATCCTTGATTTTTCTAAATAAAATTGGACCTACAGAGGATGCTTAGTCCTTGGTCAGCCCCATCGCTTCGTCGCTACCGCTTCCTCAGCTCTGCATTTATGGCTTATTAGTTCTTACCTAAGACGCTACGCTCCCAGATTGGATAAAAGTCTGAACTTACTACAGTGGCGTTGCCGCTACACACTATAGGTGCTTCTATCCTTATACTTTTTAGACTAACTAAACAAAAAAGATACGATTGTCTTAATTTTACGTAACTCTACTATTATATAGATGGTCTTGTACATAACGTTTTGGTATCTGTATCAGGGTTGGTGATTTTTTTGATTTTTTTAGATTTCAAAAATTATGGTCACACTAAACAGGTTTAAAAACTCTATTAAGACTGCTTTTAAACCAAAGACGGTCGATATGTCTACTTTTAACATTTTGCATTGTAATATGTGATAAAATAATCCACTCAGTATTGGATTTTTTGTTCAATTAACTTAAGCCCTATTCACCCTTTTTGCTCTATGGAGATGGACAACCTAAAAGCCTAGCACATGGTGCACGCACTTGAGTCAAAAATATCTGAGTTAGATTGGTCAAAAGAGTGATAAATTACACAATGACATGAATGAATTATTTTCAATCAGGAAATTTTCAACAAGTTTCACATGTATGCAGTAGGCCAGGTTTCCCAAATTTCCAACCTGAGAGAAAGATACATGTAGATCATTCGTGACTTGAGCATTTTAATCCTCAATTGGAAACTACTTGTCAAGACATAAAATACGAGTATTCAATATGTTACAGGGAAGGAAAAGACTTGCTGTGATATCTATTTCTGTTCTACACACAGAATAATGCTTTCATTCCCTATCTGTATGGTATAATTTGGACATTGTTGCTTGCCTTGAAACTTTGCCAGTGATACAATTATGCTACATGTATAATGCAGGCTTAGCACTAAGATGCATATCGTTGTCCTGTACTCACCAAAGTTTTGTTGTAACATATATGAACACCCTATATTTTTACGTAAGCAGCTTGTTACATATCTTTGAAGAGTTTTGGAGCAATGCTAGCGTTTCTTCTTAATTTAATTGAAATTATTTTAAATCATAAAACACACAAAAAAGAACAAACAAGTTTAGATTTCTTTGTTGAATATTTCACCCACAAGTACTAGGACAGGTATTCAATGCATTCAGTCTACAGATAAAGATAAGTCAACATTTCTGAAAATTCTTAAAGAGGGTGTAGTACTCTTTTAAACTCTCTAGAATGCTTGTTGAGAATTAAAAATGATTTGACAGGTAAAAATCATTGTAAAAAAGGGGAAAAATGACAAAAAAACCAGTGATTTTAAAAAAAAAAATCGAAGTGATTAAAATCGCGATTTAAATCAGTGATTAAAATCAATGTGATTTAAATCAAACAACCTTGATCTGTATACACGACTAGTCTTGTATATAGTCACTACCTTCATCATAAATCACAGGCTATAATTTTTACATCGTATGCCCCTTTAAAGAGGAGGACATATTACAAGAACTGGGAAAATGCGCACTACAGTGTGTCTCAATAAAAATTTTGCAAGTCTAAAAGCGCCCTCTATGGCAAAACCAAAACTTTTGGGTAATGTAATGTTACATCACTGTAAAGGAAAAAATGCCGTTTGTTTCATTACTTTTCGCGTTTGCAAACTAGAGATATGCTTCATTAAACACAAATTTTGAAAAACCCATTTGTGCCACTTTTTCAGAAAACTGATTGAACGTTGGTGTTTGATATTCAATGCCTTTTCTGTTAATAAAACTGTTCATTGGTAGGACCAGAATGTACAAATTACTCTATATCATTAATCATGTATTGATCTCGAGCTTGAAGTGTGATAATAAGTGATAAGCTGTCCATTCATATTAGTAAGTGACTTAGCAACATTCAATAGGGATTCAGAATGTTACAAAGGAGAATGACGGTGACATAACTTGGAAAAACTGTTATTCTAACATATCGGGTTCATCTTATCAAAAGAGATTATATTATGTTGTATACATAACATCATCAAGAAGTATTATACATGGAAGAAAATAGGCTTACAGTCCGGTAAGCATTGAAGATACTTGCTCATTTGGACTTCAAGCACTCTAAGAATGGCAGTGCGAGCGCAGTTTACGTTTGATAAACGATTCTTCATGATACTGAAATGTCATGAAACTAGATGTCCTTATGAGGTTCTTAGGCAATTCAGGATATCTTATTCAAATAAACGGACTCCTAGGAATACGCCTGCCAATCGGTATACCAAGTATTTGGCTTCGGCGACAAGTACGAACTTAAATAAAGGAAATTCTGGTAGACCCAGAAGTGGAAGATCGCAGCTAAACATCGATGAACTCCGGCTTGCAATTCACCATGATTCTCTGATTATATCAAGAAGAAACCCTTTGCCAAACATTTTGAGAAGTACTTTTAATCGTATTACAGGTTTAGATTTAGCTTGGCACCCATACATCATGGTTCGCAGGTACTCTTTGAAGCCAGAAGACTTCCAAAGATGTGTAGAATACAGCCAGTGGTTAGTAAACACCCAGCAAATGATTATTACGTGCTTTAAGTCCGAATGAGTAAGCATCTTCAATGCTTCCCTATTGAATATTGCTAAGTGCCTTACTTTTATAAATGAACAGCTTATCACTTATTGTCACACTTAAAGCTCAAGATCATGACATGATTATTGATATTGAATAATTTGTACATTCTGGTCCTACAAATGAACATTTTTATTTACAGAAAAGACACTGAATATCAAAAAACAAAGTTCAATCAGTTTTCCGAAAAAGTGGCACAAATGGGGTTTTCATAATTTGTGTTTAAAGAAGCATATCTCTAGTTTGCAAAGACAAAAGGTAATGAAACAAACGGCATTTAAAAGCTTGGAGTTTTCCCTTTTCACTGATGTACCATTATATTACCCTAGTCTCTTGGTTTTGCTACAGAGGGCGCTTTTAAACTTGCACAATTTTTATTGAGACACACTGTATATTGAGATTTTAAGGTAATAGCCTTGAATGACAAAACCCTTAGTTTCAAATCCTCCAATTGTCATATATGACACCATTATTTTTAGATTTTATTTTCCAAAGTGATTGCTGCCAAAATAAAGTTACCCACATCTACCATGCTATTAGGTTCTATTTCAGCCACTTCTATTACACTATACCCACAAAAAAAAAAAAACAGCAACAAGAACAAAGGTTCTATAATTTATCAAAGGTAAAATATATATTTTTTTTGTTACCAAAGCACACCCTTAATTGATTGAATTTTTATTGCAAGCATAATTTCAATTCATAATCTTTAAGTTGAAATGTTGCATGTTTTTATCTTGCAATGCATGTTATATTTTAAGTGTATAGGCAAAGTAATTTTTTACTGATAGATTGAAGTGTTTCTGTAGTTTGATTAATAGAACAGTGATCTAGAAAGCCACTTACTACCTTGCCCCAACCAAGCAGGTGATCAATTAAAAAAGCATCTTCCACTGAACCACTACAGTCCTGAACTCCTGTTATAATTCTGTCGGCTAATCTGAGCTAATAATGCCATCAACATCCTCAAAAATTTAATATGATAAAAAAAATCATCCAACCAATATATTAACTAAATGTGCCGAATCTTTCTAAGCTATAGCAAACACCCCCGTCTACACAAAATTATGCTTCAGAATAGAAATGTACCCCATCCCATTAAAATATTGGTAACATCAGGCCTCATATTCTTCTTTTAATTTTCTCAAACTTACCTTGCGCTGCTGCTCTTTGCCACTGAAGCAAGGCCCTTTGATACGTCTCGTTCACTCCAAACATGGCTATTTCTCCTGAAACAACAACAAAAAACACAATATTAGTCATTCTCTATCGGGAGCATACAAAATCTTTACCAAAAAGTACTTCTTATCAAACACATCTGATGTGCTTAATATATTAATTGATTAAAGGTTTGGATGTTTAAGAACGGATGAAGAAACAGTTGTCCCATTGGACTCTTCGGTAAGGATCTATATAATGTCTCAAGACATACCAAAATTTGACGAACATATCTTATCACTGTCAAGTGTGGATAAGTATTATATGTCAAGTTAGCTCTAACGGTAAGGCGCTCGCTTGCAGTGCGGAAGGTTCTGAGCGTGAACCCCACTGGTGCCCAAAAATTGAGTGAGCTTGAAATTCCCTAAGACAAAGAACTAGCTGCTCTCGTGGAAACCCATACGAAACTCAGGTCTCTGAACAGGCAGCAATGTGGACGAATCCAAGGTTCAGTATCCTAAAAGAGATTGCCACAGAATCAGAAATGATGCATGGTGTAGAATGAGCTTGTTTGAGCCACAATGGTCAGAAAACACCTGTAAAGTATACTGAGGTCACATGAAATTACATATCAAGGAGGCATAGCACACTACAAATCCCCTGTATTTATTTAATCTCTATATGTGATGACTCGCCCCGAAAAGGGGGACTTTGCGGGGTGAAAATAGGCAGCAAAAAATAAAGAATATAATAATAATTTCAAGCAGAATTTCTGTTGTAAAATTTGATCGCCTTTATCAATTTCAACAAGTAAGGTGTCATTTTAAAGCTTAGAAAATGCTCCCAACAGATGAAATGATAAAATCAGAATTGATATCATCTGCAAAGTCCCCCCTTTTGGGGTGAGTTATCACATATTTATGGGCTGTAGGTTGTTAAAAAACACATTCCTTCCCTGAGATTCATTTGGACACACGTAAACAAAACCTGCAAAAGCATACCTCAGTTTTTTTCAGTAACTTTCAAACCCGACACATCAAATTGCAAAATCATAATTATATGCATAACAATAAAAACACATTTCAG
>JXSR01S003160.1:24353-51335 GCA_000969725.1 Ophiothrix spiculata
TGAAGAAATAATTATATCTTTTATAATAGTTAGCATCTGTGTTTTGTCTTTTCGTCTCCAAAATTGTAACACTAGATTTCTCAAAAAAAAAAAAGCTTAAGCCATACAGTTGAAGATTGATCATCCTTTGTAGGTCTTTGAATGGGATAAAGAAAGTGAACCAAAATGATAATAAACATGCATTCTCAAAACGCTCTTGTGCTAAAGACATCATGGCACATATCATAGGTGTGATTAAGGGGGATAGCTCCAGATTTCTACTCTCATAGGCATTTTTTACCCATTAACTGATAAAAGAATTCAATTTTTTGCAATATATAAAGTTTATTTAACACTGAGTTTCCTATGAGTTTCCTATCCATTTCATGGTCATCACTCACTTCTCACACATCCACCACGGTGCACTAATCTATTCAAAACCTGAATGCAGGAAGACAAAATATGATCTTTCAATAAAATCTTACAACTTGACCTTAAATGACCTTTTAACCTATGTAAATGATCTCTGACCTCATCAAATGTAGGTTATCATATTATATCCATAAAACAAGTTTGGTTCCAACCAACCTTTCCATTGAGGCTTATTTGACAGTTTCAGTCTATCTTTCAACTTGACCTCATATGACCTTTCATCTTGGTATGTGACCTCTGACCTTTTCAACAAATGAAGGTTGGCATATTATATCCATAAACTAAGTTCAGTTCCAACCGGACTTCAACTTTTCAATTTAGGCTAATTTGACAATTTCAGTCAATCTTACAACTTGACCTCATGACCTTGTTATTTGACCTTTGACATCATCAACAAAATAAAGGTTGCCATATTATATCTAAAAACATAGTTTGATCAAATGAGTCCTCAACTTTTCAACTGAGGCTAGTTTGTCATTTTCATCCTTTCATAACTTGACCTTGGTATGTGACCTTTGATCTCTTCAACAAACGAGGGTTCACCTGTTGCACATTTATCACCCAGGTTGGTTACAATCCATCAAAGTATGCAGACATTATAGGAAAAGTTAACTAATTTGTCAATTTCAACTCATATAGTTTGACCTTATATGACCTTTTACCCCGGGGGGCACTCAACTTTGAAATTGGTAGTTATGCCAGGCGCTTCGAAATGGGGGTCATGTGAACTGATTTTTTTGCAAAAAAATGACCTTTGAAACCGATGGGTCAGTGAGCTGAAATTCTGACCAAAAATAGCCTTCTGAACTGAAAATTTTCGCATTTCCTGAGCAATTTTTGCAGTTGGAGATACAATTTTGTAGTTTTCCTCAAAAGCAGGGTCAAAAGAACTGAATCACGCTGAAAATGGGGATCTAGTGAGCGGCCTTGCGCCCTGAAAAAGGAGGTCTTGACCGCTGGACATATATATCCTGCCCACATATATGAGTGCCCCCAGGCCTTTGACCTTGGTATGTAAAAAAACAAATATTGTCATGTTGCATAATGCGCATTTTATTTTATACTTACAAAATTACATTTGAAAACAGGATATGTGCCTGCCAGCTTTGCTGGCGGTTCACAAAAAATAAACTTGGGTCAAAGTCCAGAAAGCAGCATCTGTGCAATTAAATCTATGTTGTAACATACCTTTAAATTTATTTAGGCAACCTAAACAGTCAATCTTCATGCAACCCCAATATAAATGGCAGTAAAATCTCTTGCATATTGTACCTGTATTGAGAGACAAAGTTACACAAGAATGGGTCATTTAATTAGGCTGTCAAACTTCATGCAACCCCAATATAGAGAAACAAATATTGCGCTATCGGCTATTCTCACGAAAATGACTCCACTTCAGTTGGAAAAATCGAAAAAATGAAGTTTCATAAAAACGTCTTCAATTAACTTTTTTTATTAGCAAGCATATCAAGTATCATGGAACCACAAAAGTTATGAACACCACTATTCTTATATTTTTATGCATGAACTTTCAAATTTAGCATATAAAAGAATAGGAAGAGCTGTCAAACAAGTGCCTGCCCTGTCCTTTTTAAGGCTACAATTAAAATAATGTTGCTTAATTACTTCGAGGAGCAACTCAGAGAAGCCTAAAATTGACATAAGAAATAAATTCAAGTATCTTCATAATTTTTGTTCTTGCATTGGATAACGTAATATACATAACGTAATATACATTTTGATGTTTTTCCATCACTAAAATTAAGATGGTCACATATAATGGTGGTTATCTTGGCTAAACATGATCAGGGGGTGAGGGCCCATGACCTGATATGCATAAAAATTGTATAGACTCTTGCATAATTTAGATTTGGCGATAACGTAATATACATGCTTAAAACGGACGCAATAAATTTTGGAATATAATTTTTTTTTAAAGCCACACTTACGACCAAACATTTTTAATGTTATGATTAACAAATGTACACATATGTTAGCCTTCAAGTTATGCAAAAAGTGTTATGGTTGCAGTTCACTGTGATCTTTGGAATCGAGATAGTATATGGATAACGTAATATACACTGATTTTGCGTGGCTTACTGGGAAATATAACTTTCAAAATTGGTAATTATCTGATATTATTGATGCATTTGAAGAAATAAACCACACGGGTATGAACAAGAAAATGTGTTTTTATGATGTATCTATCACTATAAAAGAGATGCCTCTTGCAAAGACATGCCATTTTTGCCTAATTTGGTGTCTTCTGGGAGCAAAATGACCAAGATAACGGTAAACAATGTATAGAAATCTATATATGTCCGCGTAGAGCTCACCAAGTACTACACGAATATGAGCATGTTTACCTATTTTAAGCAAAACACAGAGATTTTCTGATCAAAGAACGAAATATCGCTACTGGCGCCATTTTTCGTGAGAATGGCCGCTGTAGATGGTCCTTTAGTCTAAGGCAAAAAATCTCCAGTTATATTGAAGTTTCAAAATGGTACTTATAATTTCAATAATGCAACAGCATTGTTTAGGCTTCATTGAACATCTTGAGTTTCAACTGCATTTTACTTGGTCAAAATTTGCTGAAATGTGAGTCCTTTTCATTCCCACAATGCATCAGAATCCAATAATCAATGGATCTGAAATATAGCTTATAAACATCTTCCATATTTCTTCCATACTGCATGGGTTCATGAACATTACTGACACAAAATGACAAATATGTACATTTTGTACACAAGACTTAATAAAATCATTATCATGAATGCCAAATATCAGCCAACCCAAGAAATACGGATATACCAAAAAAGTAAATTACATGCACGACTGTAGCATGCATGCGCAAAAAACACATATCATGCAGTCAGCTTTGTGCGATTAGGCTTTGAATATGTGAACTAGGTGTTATCATACACATATATATTACTTGTGTTTTCAACCAATGGGATTTGAAGATTCATGACAAACAAGTGACAAACTCTGTCATGCATACAACACAAACCAAGCTGGATCCCCGGTCCTTTCTTTCTACTCTTTGGCCATCGCATTGTGGATAGAGAGGATGGTGTGCATTCATTATTTTTGATTTTTATATGTAATCATGGACTTGACAGGCTATATGCTTATTTCCCAGTCCTCCTCCACAATGTTATATTTTCAGTTTCAGTTTCAGAATATACTTACACTGCTGTGGTCTATCCGTTGGTGCATTGCTATTGCTGAATATAGAGACACCTCTCCTATCAGGCATACGCTGCTGACAACACAAACACATGAGGTGGTTCCCCCCGACTATGCACTGGAATGTCGGCGCTGTTACCATGGACACAACATCACCAGAAGGAGTAATCCTAATCTGGTGAGTATCTGTATTAGACGTAGTAGCTGATGCCGAGTCTGTATTAGCATTGGCACTACAAGTAGTGGTTGCTGATGTGGAGCCACAAGCTGAGTGGGGACCTTTGGATGTGCTTGGTTTGTCCTTTTCTGAGTCTCCTTCAGATTGTGCAGTGGGGTCTTTCTCAAGTTTTGCCTCATGTTGTGGTGCGTCTGTTGATGTGGTAAGATCAATGACAGCTCTGCTACTTGATTGTGGTGCATTTGTTGTAGTGGTAAGGTCAATGATTGTTCTACTAGTTGATGGCTTGTCTGTATTGAAAATGAAGAACATTGCAGTGTAAGTGATAATACTTGAAAAATTAAAAACACTTAAGTTACATATGACTGTATGCCACAAATGATTGATATCTGATTGAACCCGGCACATGGAGACTTGGAGAGAGAAAAAGTTTTGTTTACATCGTCACAGTTTTAGCACAAAACTAATAACATGACCACTACAAACCAGGGCCATTCTAGTGCATGTTACATCCAGGTGCTTGGGGAAGATATTAATCACCCTGATGTGTAGCTGGCTCTATTGTTGGTCCTAATAAGGTAAGCCTGGGTCCTGATATGGAAAATCTTGTGTGCTGGTAGGGTAAACGTGGGTATTACCTACCTACCTGATGAATTTACACCTGGTACACTATACTGGTACCACCAGGTTGATTGATTGCCGTTGATAATGTAATCACAGTGCCTGCTTTAGGGTTGTTGGATCCTGATAAGAGAATCATAGGTCTTAGATCCTGGGTACTTTCTACACACCTGATGGGACGACACACAAAGCACTGCAGCTGATAGAATGTACACAGCACTAATGTTTGGATTATTGAATCATGGCACCTGGGCTGGGTAAACCTACGCTGGTTCCCTGCACCTTTGGTTTTTCACACTCACCACATGCACTCCACAAACCAAAGCGCAGGTACAGGCAAATCAATCTCATCATCATTATCTTGTGCTCTGCGCCGTGTGTGTGAAAAGTTGTTATTGGCGCGATCTTACGCGTGCCTGCAACACGTGAATGTTTGCACGACGCTCGTTATAGGGTGCACAAACGCATAGTGTCACACGAGCGTAACATTATGGGCGGAAGTAAACAACAACCTCCTTACCAATGCATTGAACTAAAGCGTAAGTACAATGTATTTGGATACAGTGAGTGTCAGGCTGAGGTGAGGCATGACACTAGTCAGGATCATGACTATTTATGGGTAGCCTGTACCTGCAGTCTTGGATGGACCGAGCCGATAGCGAAGCGCCAAGATCGAGGGAACCAGCATAGGGTAAACCTTAACTCTGGTGCTCTGACAGGGTAAACCTTCCTGGTAGGGTAAACCTTGGTATTTACCTACATACCTGAGTCTACACAAGATACACTATAGCTGATAGCCAACTACTCTGCTGGTGATATTGAAATGATATTGCCTATGTTGCGGTTGTTGGGTCCTAGTAGGGTAAACCTGGGTAGGGTCAACCTTGATCCTCGTGTTTTGGTATGGTAAACCTGGGTACTGATAGGGTAAACCTGGGTCCTACCTACATACCTGATGAATTGTTCTGCTGGTGATAATGTAATCACTGTGTCTATTTGGGGTTGTTGGGTCCTGATAGGGTAAACCTGGGTATTGTATACATACCTGATGAGTCTACACATGAAGCACTGCAGCTGGTATTACTATGTTGGTCTGCTGCAGATAATGTGATCACCCTGCCTATTTGGGGTTGTTGGGTCCTGATAGGGTAAACCTGGGTATTGTATACATACCTGATGAGTCTACACATGAAGCACTACAGCTGGTATTACTATATGGGTCTGCTGCAGATAATGTGATCACTGTGCCTATGTTGGGGTTGTTGGGTCCAGGTGGGATATAGCCTGGACATTGCCTGCATATATGCAGTGGTGTGCTGAAAAACAAAAATCATTGATTAATTTGAAACAATTAGATAAATTCTAATATTAGAAATGTATTTCAAGATTTTTCAATGAACAAATTGAAAAAAAAAAGTTAAATGAAAATCGGAATGAACTGAAACAAAAGCTTTTAAAAAATGGAAACAAGAAACAAGAAGGTTTGCAAACAAACAGTCGCACCTGCTTTAATGACAGCCTACCACATCACTCACCTAGGGGTTAAATTTTTGATTGTTTTAAAATTTGAATTCTAATGACCTTTAGGCTTTCAATCTTGAATAAACTTCCTATAAGGACACAATTTGGGTCAAAGGCTATTTAAGGTTCAAGTTTGATCCATGTTGGATCAAGTGTATAGACTTATCGCAGTGACCTTAAAATGACCGCAGATCAACTTTTTGATCATTCTTGGTCTTTGACCTTGATATGGCATTTTGAGCTTGAATGACCTAGACCAGCAAGTTGAAAAGACCTTAGATAACCTTGGATGAATTTTTGAACATTTTCAGTGTTTGACCTCAAATGGCATTTTAAACTTGAAAGACCTAGGCTACACCACCTGAGAGTTTTGCAAATCTATCCCAAGACACTTCATGTCACCAAATTTAATTACTGCAGCCCTTACGGTTCAGGAGATTTTGCGAACAAAATTATGCATAAATTATACAAATTAGGTACTTATTTAGCATATTTTGCACTAAAATTGCAGCTGGCACCAGCCAAACCCACAAAAAAAATATCATGAACGTAGGGCAAACGGTTTCCGAGATTATCTCCTGACAAAAATCATAGACGGTAGGCAGCAAATGCTGAAAGGTGAATGGCAGTTTTATTATCCAATAAAAAATCTCAGTATACTAGAAAACCCAATGGCAAATCAGTTTTCAACAGTGGTCAGTGGCATAGCCAGAAGGAGAGGCCACCTGTCAGAACATTTGAAGTTGAAGAGAAGTTTGTCATTTTATTTTAAAAGACATCAGTTTTGAGTAAAAATTAGAACCAATTTCTTTGAAAAACTGCCAATAGCCAATATTCTTGAGAAATTGAGACATGGAATGTAAAAATAGTCGTCTGCGCACTAGTTTCATATGTCAATTGTCAGTCGTTAACAAATTTTTGCACCAACAATATTGAAATTCTGGCTACGCCACTGAATTTTAATATTTCCCTCCCCCCCCAAAAAAAATAAATATGGATTTTGTAAATTACCGTAATTGCTAATTTCAACATACCTTGATATAAATGAAAATGGATTCAATCTGTAAAAAAAAGTAAAACAAAATGTCATGCACGGCCCTTAAATAAATACGTTCGTAACATTTTGTAATGCAAATATTTTCATAAAGTTAAAGATTAAAATTGAAGATGACATGATTTGCACACACCACCTCTCTAGTTACAAAATTTATAACTTACAAAGTTGCTTTTTCCAATTTGCAGAAAGAAAAAAATCTGTTTGCATGCCTTGTGTTGGTCACTGCTCATTTCCCCATACAAAAATTCAAAATTCGAAACCATTCAGTAGTTTCTCAGCGATACAAAATCTCTGATTTTCTTTAAAAATTTTGTATTTGGTTGATTTATTTGTGCTGATTAAGAATCTAAAATAAAATAAATAGGTCACTGTACTCGTTTTGGAGATACAGACATTTCAAAAAGTACATATTTCCCCCAAATAAATTCGATTTACCACACAAAGTATAGGAAAAGCTCCAAAATGTTGATCATTATTTGCTTTTAAAATAATAAATGCTTCATTGATTTTTGTAATTTTAACATATGCTGAAGCATTTTTTGCGCACTTCAAAATACTGAAATTTAAAAAAAAAGGGTCACCGTGTTAGTTATCAAGAAAAATGATAAAAACAGGCATTTTTTAATAAAATTTGATTACATTGATGGTTCATCTGGGCCTGCATAACATCCTGCGTATATATTACACAGCGATGCGGCACGTGAGTAACCAAGCATGTGTTCAGTGAATTGTAATGTGCGCACACAAAATAGATGCAAAAAAATTTTGACTTTTTACTATTTATGAAAAAAAACTGTTATACCCCAGTCGTAAGCAACTGTATCTCTGAGAAAACCCCTTAATGAGTCACTTTCATAATATCCAGTTGCGATTGATATTGAATACTTTCCATACAGGCTTACACTTTAAAGTAGTCTGTCGAATTCTGCAGACTTACTCATGCCAAACTTACTCATGCCAAATCGTACAATATTTGAAGTAAAAGGCAGTGCTAATCTATTCTTTTATGAGCATACCTTTTTAACTTTTTAACTTTTATTAGGATTTTACGACACATCAACACTTCTGTGTTATTTAGTGTCAAAAACAGGTTTTTTCCATAACATTTCAATAACACAAGAATTAATAATAACATCTTCACTTGTAAGTCCTTCCAATGTCTGTTCCTTTATCGTGAGTTCTTTGAACAGTAGATTTTTCAAAAATTGTTCTTTCAATAACAGTCACTACAGATTGGTACAAAGTCTATACAGTTGATAAGAATGTTTCAAACATTTTCATCAATGTTAATCAATTCGTCTCAACAGATATGTGTACACAGTCTATACAGTCGATAAGAATACTTCAAACATCTTAATCAGTATTAGTCGATCCAACAATGATGCCATCAACAACTGTACGTTCAATACTAGCTTCGACACTCCAACGTCTGTTCCTTTATCTCGAGTTCCTTCAACAATAGATTCTACAATATTCCCTCTCTCAACAAATGTCTCTACAGATATGTGCACAGTCCAAACAGTAGACAAGAATGTTTCATCAGCATTAGTCATTCCAACAACAATGATATCTATTACTGATCTTTCGATATTATCTTCCACCACTAATAATCCTTCCAATGCCTGAACCTTTATTATTGACTTTGTTCAACAGTAGAAATTGATCTATACGCTACTTTAAAAAGTCACTTTAAAAACTTTAAAACTATTTACAACCAACATTGTTTACAACAACATTGGTCCCCTTTTAGTCGCCTCTTACGAACATGCAGGGATACATCGGGCCGGGCCTATTCTACAACCCCGGACCCGCACGGGGCTTTATGAGCATACCTACCTCAGGTTAACTATAAAAAAAACCTGCACAAACCCATGCAAAATAAATCTTATACATTACAGTTCACCAGTGAATTATGTCGTCATGTGAGTGCAAGAAAGTTGTATCTGCAATAGCTGCCATTTCAAAAACCACTGACATATGGCAGGGAAAGTTTGAGGGATTTTCACATTCTAGTGACAAGGTGTTAAATAAATAAAACATAAGGTAGCCTTTGCAGATACGACTTTCTTGCACTCACATGACTATGTGATACTTACGCATTAACTCCAAGTATCACTGGAGATTCTACAAAATATTCGTCGGAATCATCAGATTGATCTTCATCAGAATATTCATAGTCATCCTGGATTGAATTATAATTACTACCACCTCCTCTTCCTCTTTTAGGCATGAGCTGAAAAATGTAAGAAAAAATCTTATAAATCGCTGTACACTGTAGGTGCTGATCACTGCAAGGCCACTTTGGCCTCACCATAATTATAGAGGGGGAATCCCGGACTTCATACACCGGCCAGTGTAATGGTGTCGTCAGCCATGGAGCTCAAATCAGAGGTATTTGGGTATCTCAGTTCCTGCTAAAATCAACTTCATGCACTGCAATTTGATTGAGCATAGAGACAAACCTTGCAAATGATGATTTACATAACTGATATGCCAACGTGTACTCAAAGCATGTGTTCGTGTTTTCAATATTTAGACAATAATAACTGCGCACCATCTTTTTTGAGGTCATTGTGTGAATTCTGAGGTGAATGTTTTGGAGCGAGGTATTTTTCTGAGGGCACCCAACTTATTTCTTACTTAAAGGTCTACTTATTCCTATAAGAGAATTTCGATCAGTCCAGGCATGATGATCATCACGTAAAATGATAAACGCATATATGTGTGGTGCATGCGCGCGCTTGATTAGCGTTTTATGAGAAAACGCATGCAGGGCTAGTGACATCACATACGCGGGTCACTATAAGAAGTCATTGTTACCTGATAATGACCGCGCAGTTGTTTGCGTAAAACAAGAAATAATCTTAATAGATTGGATCCCGCTATCACGCAGGTTATTAATTGTCCATAATGACAGGATGCAAAAACCCGAATATCCCCAATTTGATCCCCATCATGCCCGAATCAAAAATGGCAGCGAGTCCGGGATTTCCTCTCCAAATCCATGGGTCTAACACAACTCTGACAAAGGAAATGGGATAGGAAAATTAACCTTGGCAATTATAGTCATCTGAAAAAAACCTTTTCATTCTGGGCGGGACCAAATCGCACTGTGCGTGAACAACAAACCAATCAAATCGATCATCAAGTCACACAGCAACAGAACAGACAAATCAGGCGAGCTCACGAGTATCGCGTGAGTTGCGTTTGAACTTTAACCTCGGCGCACCAGACGTGTAAAAATGAAAAACTTTTCTTCACGCGACTTTAGCCAGTATCTAGATGGATATATTGATTATTTTTTAACACTCATTATGCATGTGATTGCAGAACTTTCTTGTAACGCAAGCATATGTGCTCTGCTTCCATATTGACATAGAGTGAAAATGTAATTTGCAATAGACCTTTTCAAAATCCATTTGGAAATCTCTGGAACGTCAATCATGTGGCCATTTTTTCCAACCAATCAAGTACACGCTCATTAGTATGCACAATTTTGTCAACAAATTTTTCTGAAAATTCCCTCACATCTTCAGTGCAATAAAAGTGAAAACTAAATATAACCAAACCCATGCATTATTAGATGCACTAATTCCGAACAACTTTTGGCTGGTGGAACCGTACACTCACCGACACAAAGAGTGAAATTTCCAAATGAAATCGGCTTAAACTTTAAGTCACATCAGAACGATCACACTAAAAGTGACTCATTAGTGCTAGCCCTAATTACAAGTTCAAATTCGTACGCAGTCAGTTGGGGTGAACGTAGACGTAACATTCTGTGTTTTGTGGAGTCACTTTTATAGGCAATTGCGGGGAAAGTGTAAAATACACTTATTTGAATTGTGTTTGCAATTATGATGGTCTATGTAAGAAATCAAAATTCTTGCCATATACTCAGTATATAGCTGTAAATAATTGTGGTTAGGGCAATGAATGTTCAATAGCGTACAAAATGTTTAAGTAATTTTCATGATTTTTGTCTGTGTCGACCCAGCCAGCTCATTCATGCAATTATGATGACCGAAACATAGCTCACCTTAGTTCTGTAAGCTAGAATGAGCTTAAAATAATGCTGGGGAGCAAGTTCAATTTTCTGGTTCTGAAGCTGAGTGTGCAATTAGATTTTAGGGCCCTTATCACAATTAAGGCACCCAGGAATCCTGCAAGAAGGAGCGCTCCAAAAATCTTTTGTTCTCTCTATTTCAAAATCTAGTCTCATTAAGAATCCATTCATAAAGTTCATATAGGGCGCACTCCTTATTGATTTTTAACTGCTTCACTGAATGTGATTGAATCTGGGGGGCACTCAACTTTGAAAGTGGTAGGTATGTCAGGCGAGAAGCACCGAAATGGGGTCGGGTAAACTGATTTTCTGTAAAAAATGGACCTTTGAAACCGATTTTGGGGGGTGTACATAACTGAAATTTGGGCAAAAAAAAGACTCCTGAGCTGAAAATTGTTCGCAATTCCTGAGCAATTTTTGCAGTAGGAGCTAAAATTTTGTAGTTTTCCTCAAAAACGGGGTCAAAAGAACTGAAGCACTCAGAAAATGGGGATCTAGTGAGCAGCCTGGTGGTCTGGAAAAGGGGGTCTTGACCGCCGGACATATATATCCTGCCCACATATGTGATTGAATTGGGATTGAATTGGATTCTATAGGATTTACTGACTTCTAAATTCAAACTACTTGAAAAGCATAGGTTATACACTGTCATTGTTGTTAAGTACTGCCTTTTCCCGGGTCTAATCTGGGAGTGCTCACTGAGCAAAGAATCCTGCAGAATTCCTGGGGGAATGGGCAATTTATAATTCTGATAAGAGCCCTTAGTGACAATGTGTCAATGTTAAAATACAAATGGATAAATTAGTTATTTTGGAAACTATAACACACATGGAACAACACAACTTGGGAAAATGAATTTTGAAAGCTCAGCACTTCAATTCAAACTTAGATGCTCTGATGAGGAATACCTTAATTTTGGTAATGCATCAAAGAAAAAGACATAATTTAAGTCGCAACAAAAGCTTAACCCGGAGTCCTAAAACTTAGGTGCACAAGATCTAAAGTGCGTTTTGCATGAACAAAGTTTTCTCACCATGTCTCTTGTAATTTTATTTCTTGTGTCCATTTCTTGCAGCTCCTCATCACTTCTCTTTTTATCTAAATAATTGAAATAAATAATAACCAATAATATGTCATGTGAGTGCAAGATAGACATATCTGGAACAGCTGCCATATGTCATAAATTTGCATTGTATAAATATCCAGTCTTGGGTGAGTGGCTCTTGAAACGGTGTCACCTAAAGAACCACTTCAAGAACCACCGACATATGGAAGGGAAATGTAGAGTGATTTTTCACATTCTAGTGATAAGGTTTTAAATAAATAAATGGCAGCAATTGCAGATATGACTTCAATCTTCATTCTTTTTCAGATTTGACAATTTTTGTTGCAATTATTTCTCAATAATTATTAATGCTTAGAAATATTAAGGACCCTGTCAACCCTTCCGTTTTCAGAAATGGTTTTTGCTCTGTAACTCAGCAACGGATAATTATAAATCCAAATAAAAGTATATATTTCTACAAGCGGATCTGCATACTGAACATGATGGTCAGGTTATTTTCGGACAAAAATGTGTAATTTTGGCCATAAGGTCCAACAAATTATGGGAAAGCTTACTAAATTTTGCTTTGTGAATTTTTTTTGGGTTTTTTCCTTAGTTTTTGAAATTGCAGTGTTGGAATTTGGATTTAATTGTTGAGTTAAAGAGCAAAAACCATTTCTGAAAAGGAAGGGTTGACAGGGCTCTTAACTTTCAAAAATTGTGTTATCATTTATATATAAAGTGTTTTCATTTATAAATAAAATACTGGACAGTTATTGCAGAATTTCACTAAAACTTTATCAAACTGAATCATCATAACAAATGCATTTGAAGCATTGTTTGGAGTAGCAATGATATATACCCTGTAAATCTTGAAGTATAATTTTGATTAATGCACAAAAACCAATATGACCATAAGGGGAAGTAAATTAATCCATATTTCTCAAATCATAACAAGGTACCAAATCTTGCTGAATATTCAAATTAATTTATTTAAAATGTTTGTCCATGTGTTATCAAAAAAATTAGCCCAAAATAATAACAAAATTATGAAGAATTCATGTAAAAATTAATACGCAGTGATTCAGCCTTAATCAATCCTAATCAATCATTACTAGTCTCTTACACAATACAAAACAACCAGTACACAATGTTAAAGAATACAAGGGATATGCCATGGATCTTGTAACAGAGTCTGATTTCTTGTTGCATACTTCAAGGTTTATAAGAATATAAGAATGTGAAGTGTTTGGTAGGCATGTGACACCTGGAATTGAAGCATCCCTCCCTTGCATGGTTAGAAATGAACTTGTTCCTGAGTGGATTCTCGCTCAGATACATCCTTCAAATAACTTTTCTCTCAGTCTAAAACAGAATGTTCAAGTAAGATATCCTGACTGTTATAAGTGTTGATAGATTGTAGAGCCAGCTACATAATCTGTGCAGCTGGATTTCATCCATATTCATAATCCCCCCCCAAAAAAAAAAAAAAAATTGTTTTTCAGCAATTTGTTACCACCCGCCCTTTTTTTTTTGAAAGTGGAAAAAGTTTTTACTGTACAAAAGTAAACTGCGCCTAATTTTCAGATTTCCAAAAAGGGTTTTTTTCTTTGAAAATTTTGATCATTTGAAAATATTTTTTATGTTGTTGTTTTCATTTTGTTTACATTGTAATACTGTTTTCAAACTTGTATAAAGAGATTTTTCACTACAGTAGACTGATTTGCATCTTTATAGAGGCAATGTTGGTGTAGCTTTGACTTACATTTGAAAAAAAATCTTTAAAAAAAAAAGCCCACCCGCACTTGCTCAAAAAGTTGCGGAGGACAACCAAACAATTTAATTTTTTTGGCCTAATCTATAACTTCATACTTCAACTAGATGATTGATATACATCAACAGTCACGAAATAGGGTTGTTATTGACTGACCTCTCTGTGCAGTAGCTTCAAATAAATTGACAGAGGTCACAAACCTAACAAGTGTAAATGTTTAAAATCTACTATGAAGTATAGCAAATGCAATATGTTCAGAAAAGCATTGCAAAATACTGTTCCCTCGGTGTTGGATGATGGACTACCTCTAGCCCTCTTTGCTTAAACCAAGTTGCACCTTGCAAAAGTTGAGCATGTTAAATATCATCACTTTGTAAACTTCTTCAACAAAGTATAAAATGAATGACTACATGTATTTATATAGGATGAGTGAAGAAGGTGCGTAATTCAACTATTATTGTTTCAAATAAATGAACATGATTTCTGAACGCAGCCATCGCATATCCACAAGTTGTGATAAGATCGGGACACCGGGAAGAACACAACACCGTTTCCAATCAGTAATCCACAGTACCGCGACATCGCACATGCCTGAAAAGTGTTGTGTACTCACGTAAAATGCACACGCAATTGTGTTATGCCAGGTTCTAAATTTTCTGTGTCCGAGAATTATTTGAAACAACAATAGTCACAATCTTTGGCAGACAAAGCCACAGTAAAGTCGTCTTGAAAATGCAAAAACGTCGTAACTGGAATGGCTGCCCTAAGTTATACTTATTTTACACCCTGTCACAAGAATGTGAAAAATCCCTCAAAATGTTTCTGTCTCATGTCAGTGGTTCTTGAAATGGTTCTTCTATTCAGGTGACATTTCAAGAACCACTGACCCAAGACTGGAGGTCATGTAGTGTGCAATCCAAATTTATGACATAAGGCAGCTATTGCAGATACCACTTTCTCGCACTAACATAATGAAGTGACAAGATTGAGATTAGCAACACATGCAGTCTCCATCATCCAAAGTTCAGGACCAGTATTTTTGCACTACTTCCCTTTTTATACATCTTACTTGGGTGTTCCTTCAAGTAGGCTTCTACTAAGTTGTTGACTATGTGGTTCTTATTGATTCGCTGCACTGCTATTCTACACTAAAAGAGAAACAAGATCAAATAATGCACATTTGTATTTTTTCGCCTAAAGAAAATGTAATGAAGCACATAGTTCTTATTAAAAAACTCATCGACTATACACTTTTAATTTATCTGGGGCCCATATCACCAGCCTCGAAATCCATCACAAATGCCAAACTTCATCGCAAAAGCGAGAAATCATCGCAAATTGGCGATAGATTTCCCGAAACTGATTTTGCTAAGATTTTTCTATGAAAAATCATAGCAAAGAGCATTTGCTATGATTTTGTTTGCGATGAATATCTTACGGGTGCTTATGAGCATCCGCAAAAAAACCCATCACCAATGGAAGTCATCGCCAATTCTTGATATCATATGATTTTATTTCGTACCATATTTGGACGAGATCATCCCAAAATTTGCAATAGTCTTGTCCAAGAAGATTAAAAGTGAAATGATGTTAGTGAAACGGTAAAGTCACCGCAAACGATATTTGCGATGGATTCTAGTTTGCGAGAGTTTTAGAAATCATCGCAAAAATAATGTTAGTGAAATAAGCCCCTGATGTGATAGCATTATTCTACCAATTTGATCCGAGTCGGGATTACACGAAGCCTCCTCAATCGATCTCAGCACATTGATTGTTATAACAAGTAAATGAGCCATCAGATTGGGACAGCTTCGGTTTGAACAAAACTCCCCAAAGGTTATGGTATAAGTGAATACCCTGTGGCGTTCAGAGCGGCTTTCCATCCAAAAAAGAAATTCCAGAGTGAAAGAGTTAAAATTGCTACATCAATTTTGGTCACCTTGTTCCAGGGATTCTTCGAACTTTAAAATAATGAAAACAAAAGCATTTTCAAAAAGTTGGCATGGTAAATTACAAGATATGGGCTATTAAAGATGATCATAGTCAAAGATCACGTCCAAGGTCAAATTTCTAATTTCATAACAAACGTTACCTTTGAAGCGTATTCTATCATATTAATCAGGTTTCAACATCCAAAACATAAGAAAAAAGTGTTAAAAACCAAGATAAAAATCCCCTCTCTATTCCAGTTTTACTCAGTACAAAATCTTTTAACTCGATTTTCTCAGAACTATAGTTTTCCGAATCAGCCCGATGCCTTTAACTAAGTTGAATGTAACTTTGCAGCCAAACATATCCAATAACCAAAAGCAAGGTGTCAATTTATAATGTGACATAACCTGATATATTGTCAAGGATATGGTCAAAAAACCAAATCAATTGACCACACCTATCTAAAATTATGTTAAAAATACTCCTGATTTTTACCTAAAACTGTAACGCCTCCACCCATTTACTATACCTCAATTAGTGGCACAAAGCCTTCTATGAATTGTAACTCTGCTTCTTAGTGATATAAGAACCTGAAACAAGTATTTTCAAGCTGAAAATATGTTCTATTTGATGGGTCAGTTTATACTTCTTTTTGAGCTACCAAATATTTTAAGGAATAAGTCTTTGTTTTTACATTGATTCCAAAATGCATCTCTTATCAATAATGGATGCTTAATGTTGTAAACCACCAAACATTTAAAATCAAATACTCCTCAAGTTTGGTGTATTGATTTTTCATCACCAAGCCTCCCCATTATATTAGAAAATACACTGGAATTATATTATGAGATAACAAAAGACTTGATGCACTAAATATTTGGTAGCTTATTAAAAGTATAGACTGGCCCATAGAGATAAAACAAAATTGATGAGGGACCAAATTTCCTGGAGGTTTGTGGTCGATGGTCTCCTAAACAATATTCCGAGTTTTTCTCACTTACAGTGGGACATGTTTGTGATGTGTTCATCCAATCGGAGTAGCAAGCAGCACAAAAGGAATGCATACATGGCTGTAAACTGGAAAATAACAAAACAATTCAGGTGGTTAGAAAACCAAAATGCTTGCCGATTGGTTTACAGACTGGAAAAAAAATGTTGCATACTTGGTTGTGAAGTGAAAAATACAACAAAATAATTGCATACATGGTTCAATGGTTGTTGAGTTATATTCAAAAGCTTGAAAGTGCATACCAGGGTCACATGATTGGTTATGGGACTAAAATGTAAAAAGTGTCAAATTTTGTTTAAAATTTTATTAAGTTATCTTCCCTACAAAATTGTCAACACAAAGACTAATTTATTTCCAATGTCTATGATCAATCATTGCTATTGTTTACAAGCAAAACTCCTTTGGTGCAAGTAGCACAACATTTGCTTAGACCAATAACCATATATCTAGAGCTAAAGGACATCTGAGACACTGCAAACTATTACTTTATATACATAGTTTTACAACAGGAGCAGTTTGAGAACATTAGGGATTAAATCCAGCACTTTTGAATTTTTGTCTGTTTAGGCCAAATATGCGACCCCTGGGACGACCTTTCATGTTCTTAGATACAACTCAAGAACCACAAACTGATGAGTTAAACTGAAGATATTTTTTCTGCTTCCTTATGATTACTTCACACATTAGAATGGTTTTAAACAAGAATTAACCAATTTTCAATTTTGAAAACTGTATTAAAGCAAAGGAGACATTCCTGTACCCCAGCACTAACAAGCTTCCTCCAATAAATTGCTATGCAATAAAGTATCACTATAACTTATTAAACATCAAGTTCTATCTCCCATTATAAGTCACGTTTTCTGCTAAGTGCTTGAATTGTCCTGTATTTTAATCTAGCCTGGTCATTGCTGTACTAACAGCTTAGAACAATACAATACAATACAATACTATTAGTTATCCCCTGTTTTTTACGTAATACGGTAAGATATCTATGGTTTGGTGTTGTATCACACGAGGCCACAGGCCGAATGTGATACACCAAACCATAGATATCGTCCGTATTACGTAGAAAAAAACAGGGGATAACGAATTTATCATGTAGTTTTGTGGATATAAAAAAATTTTAAAAAGTAAATAATGAACATATTTGAAACTGATGTACTTCCAAGGACGTCAATCTTCAAAAACAAGATACAAATCTCATTTGTTCTTTTAAAATCCCATAAAAATTCAAGGCAGCAAAATTAAATATAATGTCTCAAAGTCAAATTCTGAAACTCCATTTATGCAAAATACAAAAATGTTAAACCTGACAGCACCTATCACAGTTAACATAAAAGGTACAGTTCATTAAGCTTAATGAAATTCAGGCCTAGCATAAGTCTAGGCTCATCAGTACACAAATATATGGTTGGTCAAGACTCATAGTAGAAAAGCTTAAAGGGACTGGCCTAGATCCTGTCCACTGATTTTCTGACTATATATTTTTTTCACATGTATCGATAGTACATGATTATACTAGCATATCCTACCAGTATTTCCGCTGAATTTGTGTAATAGAGGAAAAAAATGAAATTATTTACCAGCTGTATTTTTTGTCGCCGGCGACAAAAAATGGTTGAAAAAGTGTTTCTAGTTTCAAATCTTAAAAAGATCTTGTTTCTACACCTGTGATGGGTAAACAAAATTATTTTTAATAATAATTCAAAAATTGATTCTCTTTTGATATGATTTAACTTATCTCCAAGAGCTTCATTTGATCTTTTATCTGGTAAATCCATCTAAGGTACAAATTTAGGATTTAGTAAACACTGGATAGTCACATCACCATCACATATAGATGTATTGCAAATTGCAAATCAATTCGTTGTCAATTTGAGCCATTTCTGTACTTTTTAGCATTTTACTACACTTTTAAGCTATATTTAAAGCATTTCCATAAGTTTTTAATTCTAAGTGAAATCTAGGCTAGTCCCTTTAAGAAATACCTACAAGTTTGTTTACTCCCATCTCTTACACAGATATTACTGCACACTTGCCAAATGTGTATCTATTAATACACACTGTAGTATATATAGCCTTGTATAAGATATATAAAAACAGGTTTTTTCAATACAGAGGATCCCTGCAATAATGGTTTGTGGACAGTCAATTAAAAGTGGGAAAAATGTGTTACTTTGCACATTGACTATGCAAAGATGCCGTATGTATCTCAAAATGAAATTACGATCCTTGCTCTATTTCTTCTGGGTAAAGTTTAAAACTTTTTGATACCCCCTCGTATACTTATTTCGGCAGAGAGCCTCAAGTTTAATTTATACCGCCATTTGACAGCTAAAGTAAATGCACTAACCTGACACACTGATGGAATATATCTTGGCATATACAACAGAGGAGTGTTTCTGCTATCGTATCTTCTGATGGACCTCCTGATTTAGCAGGTGCATCTGAACTTGATTTGGATTTGTCTTTGGTAAGAAGAAAACAAAAGCAGTTGTGAAAAAAAAAAGATTTACAAATGAGTAGTGCAGTAACACACTAAAGCAGGAATGATTAGACAAAGGTAATTGCACTCAAATGTGTACAGATATTTAGGCCTAAAATATTGTTTGATTGGTGTAACCCCACAAACCGTAAGTTTCTGGACAAATAAAAATGGTAGGATCAGAAAAAGCACCCAAAATTAATGAATTGGGTGCTTTTTTGAAAAAAATTGAACAGTTAATGAAAAAAGCACCCAAACTGGCATGTAATTGAGTGTTTTCTGCTGAAAATCAAAACAAAAAGTGGCCTATCTACCTATCTTTTTATGTTACGCCAAACAAGCAATTATTTTTTAAGCTTTACTTGCAAACCCCCAGGGGGACCACTGAGCTACATTGTTGTGCACAAGCGTGAACAAAAAAACATGGAAAGAGGCTATAGGGGTCATTTTCCAACCAACACGGAAAGCACTGCATATGTTTAGGGGTCTAAAAACACAAATTTTCCACATAAAGGGGTGTTTTTTAAAATAAAAATACAGAATTTCCACAAAAAGGGGTGTTTTTCTAAACCTGAAGAAAAAAATAAAAATTTTAGGGGGTAACATTTTGCATGTAAATCGTTGTTGAGGGGTATTTCTTTATGGTAAGGTAAAACTTGTTTAGGGGGTATTTTGTAAACCTATGTCGGGGAATTCGTTTCAAAAAGTGTGCACTATGTCAAAGATAAAATTTTGTGTGTAAGTCTATGGAGAGAAGTTTTACTTCAAATTATCTCTGTAAATTCTGTCACTTGAATAAATATGAATATATGGTTGTGTTTGTAAGCAACTGATTAAAAACATACGCTCTAAGAAGCTAAAAAAATTTTGCATTGATCTCGATGGGAAATAGGTTGCAGCCATCTTGGTGGACATGGTGGGCAAATTTGTTTGGAAATTGGACAAAATCTTCTTTTTGATGTAACTTTGTAATTACTTAACCTAAAATGGTGGTTCAAATGTAATTGTGTTGCTAGTTTTGTCATCTTTAATTTGAATTCACTTTTATGAAAATATTTTCAATTACAAAATTTTATGAATCAGCCTACCTATATTCACGCATTATACCTGACTGGCCACCGTTATACTGCATTCAGCCATTTGCATGCTTATTGATAGACTTGCTCCAAGTCTCAGTTGTTCTTTATTCTCAAGCTTGAACAGTTTTCTCTGAAAGGTAAATTCCCACTATCCATGCTTAAACAGTAGGCCTAACTTACACCAAGGCTCGTATGGGCAACCTCGGCATAACCCCTCGCAAATTTGACAAGGTCAAAGAAGGTCTTCCTAAAAAGGTACAAGAAAATCCACAAAGATAACTACCATCACCCAATCCCACCTCATCCCATATTTTTCAAGGCAATGAAATCATAAAAGTCAACAAATTGGAAATTAATGTTCCCTCCAATATGTTTACTGTTTGAAAATCTTACACTTCTAAAACAAAAATGTTTTCCTGATTGTGGATCTAGATACCAAACCCCTAATATTTATAAAGAAGAATAAAAAAAAATCCAATGGAAATTGAAAAACAAAATGTTCAATAAAAATTCTTTCAGTGATTGCCCAGGCAAATTCCACAAATCTGTGCACAAACCACCAAGTTCAGTCAAGTTTATTAATTAGACCCATGCAGTTTTACCTTGGCCTGAGATAGCCCAAAGCCATTGAATCTAAGTGTCTATGATCTATGTCATATTTATCAGTCAGATTCCAACACAGCAACTGAGACTTGTAAAGTTGCTAACAGGATGATGTAATAACACCACAGGGGCTCAGAGCTTTGGTCACTATTTTGAACAATTCAAGAAAGTGTATTGGACTGATCCACTATGTCATGGGTGTTTCAGTGAATAAATACAGTAAACTGGTAAAGAAAGTTAAACCATAAATACTCATATATTTGTCATTTATTTGCAGGCAAATTGTGATTTAATATTAGGGCCCATGTTTGGTAAAATATAAAGAAAACTAATTGTTCTAAGCTAAATTTATAACTAGACAACCTACCTGTTATGTTTAGCTTATTGAGTGGATGGTCCTGAATTTGAAACCCACGATTGTGCCAAAAAAAGTGTGCTTGGACATTTCTAATGGAAGCAACTCTAAGCTTTTTTAGCTATAGGCAAAATTAATTAGACAATGTAAACAAAAATCCATGGGAAATGTTACATTCACAAACAATGGGGTCCTACACTCTGGATTTTTGTTTACACTGTCCAATAAATTATTGTTTGACCTATATGTACCTTGTTTTGCCTCAGCACTACTGGCAGCGGCCTTCTTTTGTCCATCTCCTGCATCTGATGCTGAAGCTGTTTCTGTAATAACAATCAAATAATTTTTTTATAGATGAGTTTTGAATAACAATTTGCCAAGATTATTTATAAATAATACTATTATTTGTGTTTCTTATGTGACCATTTTAACCAATAATTGAGAAGGAAATTTTCAAATGATGATGACGATGGTTATGGCACTTTTATATTAACAGAGATGCAAGTCATTTCTTTGCAAAAAACCTGAAAAAGCCATGAATTCTTCAAAAAAACCTCAAAAATGGACTGCAAACACATGCAAGTATGTAAATTTGAGGTCAAATACAAAAACCTGAAATCAAGATTTAAGCTTCAGAAAAACCTGAATGCAGGCTAAAACTGGCATCTCTGTATTAAAAAGTGCCTCTGCTCAAGACCCCAATTTGTCATTTGAATGCAAGAAATCTGTATCTGTAATGGCTGCCACATGTTATATTTATTCAACATCCTGTACTAGAATGAAAAAAAAATACCTTAATCACTCAAGTGTATAGTCTTTGGTTCCAAAGCCCTATTGAAGGTTAGAAGTTAAGTTCCCAAGACCTTCATTTCAAGCAAAATTTCGGAAATATTTGGGCCTGTGTTTAAATTAATCTCAAATAATAGCTATCAATGGTTATAGGATCGATTCAGTGCTCCAGACCACAACCATCTATTCAAAGTCAATCCTCCCTTGTAAAACTCCAGAACTCAAGGCCGCACACTTCTTCATGCAAGTATCCAAAGCATTGGATCGGATGGCATATCCCCTCGTTTACTCAAAGAATGTTCACTCCAAATTGCTTCATCTGTTTGTCACATATTCAATATTTCTTTAGTTTCTGGTAGTTTAACATGTGACTGGTTGAAGGCCAATGTAGTTCCAGTTTTCAAAAATCAGACAAGCAAAAAGTCTCAAATTATCGCCCTGTTTCATTTATATGCATTTGTAGTAAAGTTATGGAAAGGGCCATTTTTAATGTCATCTTCCCTGAAATTAAGTCTAAGTTGTATCATCATAGATGTAAAATGGGGCAGTACGCTATTAATGTTGACGAGTATGTGCTCTTTAATGCTGATCACCAAAGGAACCGTCCCCCACAAGATTGTCATCTGATCCACTTTCTTTTATTTCTCATAGGTGCAAAAATGAATCTCATAAAGATTCTTTTTTTCAATTTCATTGTTCCTTTGTGGAATCAGCTACCACAAGTAACTATGGCTTGCAATTCCATTTCAGCCTTCAAAAGTCATGTTTCCAAGTAAACTAAATTCGAATCAAATTTCATTTCGTCAAATGTTTGTACTTTTACTTTGCCCTTAATTATGTTTTGGTCTCAGGTGGGATGGTTCTAGAGGTGTTTAACACTTGTTTATCCCAGCCTACTTGCTGATCTAAAAAATTGTATGCATCATTGCATATTCCCTGTTTTTAATGACATTTTAATGTGAATTTTTTCAATATGTTTATGTATCCAGTAAGAAAGTCAAATAAATAAATAATTGAATAAAAAAAATAATAAATAAATAAATAAAATAAATAACTTTTTCAGCTATGAACCACTGTAATTGTAATAATCTATTGCGCCTGTGTGATGATAAAGAATACTGTATCTGGGTACTCCTTCTGGGTGCACCCATGTAGGACTAGATGAAACTATGCTAATATGCTGCAGATGCATAAGACTGAAATAACAATGCAGTATTGGGCAAGAAGCATTGGGCTAGCGGGAGCGAGTTGGCGCAACGGTAGTTCCCTCGCCTTGCACCAATGAGGTCCCGGGTTCGAGTCCTGCGCCCAGCGCTTTATGTGCATTTGGTTTTCAGTCCATGCTTGCTTCCACAGGTTTTTCTCCGGGTACTCCTGTCTTCCTCCTGCATTCAAAACTGAATTTAAAAAACATCTTGGAGCCCTGTAAAAGATTAGCTTCCTTTAGCTTACTTGGTACCAAGTACCAAGTTGGGTTTACTTGGCGAAAGCCTAAACAAGGTGAAGAACAGACTCACTTATGAAAGAGATAAAAAAAAAATAGTTTCTTACGGGCAAGATCTAGTACCATCCCAGTTGGACACAATCTAGCAAGTTGATCCTTCAGTAAACGTTTTTGCATCTCCTTCATAATCTGATTGCTTCGTTCATGAGGCTTTTGAGGCTTAGTCTTGCTTGGTGATCCTTGAGCAGCACCTGAAATTAACAAACCAAAGAAATAGCATAGTACAAATGGTCAGGGTGAGTATAAAATTATCATTTATTTTCTCTAACATTTTGACCAAAATAGGGTCAGTAGGTAGAAAATTTGATTTTATTCATTGATGAAATTCTATATCCATATAAAAAAAACAATTTTTGTTTATCATTACTGATAAACAAAACAGGTATAGTCGAGACCTGACCTACATCCCATCTTCATAGTAGTAGTAGTAGTAGTAAGCCAATATTTTAAATCCGGTTTTATCACCGTCACGGGGGTGGCCGGATTCACCTCACACTCGCGGTAACCGTCTTCACTCCCTCCCTCCACCGCACCCGATTCAATGCGTCCTCCCTCCCCAACCTAACCCTTTTAATTTTTTCCTCCTCCTGCATCCTCCAACCATCCACCACGAAATCAAGGGCCCTTCTAAGAACCACATATTTTTAAAGACGGGGATGGTGATCGGCTGTATTTGTTTGAAGCAATGTTTGTGTTGGTGCCGAGACAATCCAACAGGCAATTACGTGTAGTCTTCTGTTATACTCCACAATCTATTCAGTAGGCTTTCAAAAAAGTTCATTGACCAACCGCGTCACTAGAGTGTACACTTTCAAGTCACCTGTGCGTAGCCTCTTGACTCATCGGTATTGCAAATGTACGTTTGATATAACCAAGTGAATGTTTAAATAACATTCCTTATACAATTTTCGCAAAGAATTACCACGGTAAAATTTAAGCTCCTCGTTTTATTTATCATAATGTGTTATGTATTATTCTTCTACTTTCACCGTGGTATTTATTTGCAATATTTATTTTCAGTATCACCATGTTGTATGTTTTAAAAAAAATGAAGGAGTCTAAATGAATATTTGATGGTAATTGATTTAGAACCCCGCGCTATTCAAACATAATGATCCAAATAATGGTTTCAACTCACACATAGAATTGAGATTATATCGATTTTCTTTTGTATATGTACAGAATTCGCAATCCCCTTTCTTTAAAAATCTGTGTAAGAACATGCCCTTCATCCTTCCTCACGGCCGTGATATGGCAGAACCACGTAACTCCGATTTTGGCGTTTCGAGAAAAAGGCGCTTAAAGTTTGAGTCACTGCCTTTTTTGATTAATATTAAAATATGATTCAAAATAAAACTTAAATGCAAGATACAATTATATTTTTTATCATATGCCGTCTTACTTGATATATGATGAATTATTTTAAAAATATAGATGGTTTTATGAAGTTACGTTGTTTTGCCATTTAAATCTGATTCTGACTTGAATATAAGATAAAATAATCGAGTTTTTATATTGTTCTGTAGGTATTTGCATGGTAAAACAGCATATATCATGTTTTTGTATACATATCTATTGCTTTAAAACCAAAATAATACCAAATAGACCACCTCCTTTTAATATCCACCATATATATGAACACACTTTATAATGGCAAATCAACGTATCTCAAGACATACGTTGTTTTGCCAAATCAAGAACGCCGCACACATTGACGTAACTTGAGATACGTTGTTCTGCCACAAAAATCGAGAGGCAAAATCCAAAAAAGTGCTGAGATACGTCCAACTATCTCCGAAACGTTACGAATTCGTTAGTTGGGACTTTCAGAAATGAAAATAGCGCCCTCGATATGCTATAAACTGTTTTTATCTCAAAAAGTCAAAATGTTGAGTTACGTGGTTTTGCCATATCACGGCCGCTCAGCACATGCCCATACCAACGCACACCATTTGCCTTCGCCAAACTGTCCACTGCTTCTTCCAAACCCACATCTGCATCAAGTCCTCAGTCTTCTTCCTATCCCGCAACTTCACACCACACATCGATCTCATCATCGCTCTCTCCGCCCTCCTCAAAATTCCCAACTCATTTTCGCCCAGACACCACTTCTAGCTGCCTTTTCATAGCGATGAAAAATTACCCCCTGCATGGTGAATCAAAGGGAATCAACAAATTGCAGTGAAAACAGCACACAAAGTGTATTTTTGTTAAGGGGTCACTTCAAAACTCAACCGGTGCCTGACCGCAGGTGCCATTGTCCAGATCAATAGCAACCAGGCAAAGGTTGAGTTTTGGAAGTGCTTCCTAACTGCGCAAGGCATAACGCTACATGAATTACTGTATAGTATATGCGCTCTCGCCTCATGAACTCCCGGATGTCTGCTCATGGCTATTGGTAAATGTATCCAATGAACAGATTACAACTTGATATAAAATATTACAAAATAATTTGTGATTTCTATTAGACACGCATTGGGTAGGTTGATATGATAAATTGTCATTCCAAGCATCATGTTTAAGAAGGGTATGTGCAATTACAGGAAACTAAACATACCGTACTGACGCGTGTATAGTCCCACCCTTTTTTTACCTCAGATTTTATTCAAATTACAGGTGGGACTTAAAATTGGGGAACTTACATAAATTTATAAATCAATGTTCAATGTGGTTTTCGCTGCTTCGTGAGTCAACATTTTGACAGGTTACAATCACGATTGCGCATGTCTGCCAAGTATGATAGTGCATGCTCTGCTTTAATTTTACCGTTATGTAACCGTGAACATCGCCATCTGTTGACGAACATTCAACAGATGCAAAAAAATAGTTCAGAGATTGCGATGTTTATAACAAAACATACAAAAATCGGCGATCTTCCTGCAAGTGACACTGCATTTTCGATAAAGTTTGTGACTATTTTTGGAAGTAGATTTTGATATTCGATAATTTTTAAGGTCATTTGGCAGCTTATGGCAGGTGTTCATGAGTTATGACCTTGACCTCAAAATGACCTCGGATGACCTCATGTCAACCTTTTGCACAATATTCTAAATTCGACCTCAGATGACCTTTTGACCTTGACTGACCTTGACCTTGGGTCAAGTACTTTCTATGGTCTAAGTTTAATCTATGTGGGGTCATGGGTTAATGAGTTATGAGCTTGACCTCAAAATGACCTCGAATGACCTCGGGTCAACTTTTTGAACAATTTTAAAAATTTGACCTCAAATGACCTTTTGACCTTGAATGACCTTCACTGCACCCCCAAAAAAGGCGCGTCGCGTGTGCTAATCCCGAACCCCTTCATGTCACCAAGTTTCATTACCATAGCCCTTACGGTTTAGGAGATATACTTAAAATT
>JXSR01S003162.1:16676-30777 GCA_000969725.1 Ophiothrix spiculata
ACCTTTGACCTTGAAAATGACAATGTTCGGGTCAATTCAAATTTTGACATCACCCATAGAATTAAAGCTAATATCCTAAGGAACATTTTAAGGGTAGTTGTCATCCATTACTAAATACTACTGCCAGGTTCTGGTATTTCCATTTTTGCCTCTTGTCTATCAGTAATTCACAAAAAAAAAGATTAAACAGAAAGTTGTCTTATTTCAAATCACACACAACTACTCTAGATTCATTATTAGGGTTCGATAAAGATAGAACGCTGCTTATTACAAGATATCTATGAATAAAGTTGGTTGCCCACATTGCTTTCTAAAAATGTTTTTATGTGCTTTTTAATATAAATCGTATAAATGGATGACATGATATTTTGCGTTTTTGGTATAGTCAATTTTTTCAATCTTTTTTGACAGCTCTTAAAGTTATGAATGAGTATCTTTTCTTCACAAGTCCAATTTAAGTCCTTTCTGGTCATTAGCGACCTGTATGTTATTCAATCTGTTTTCCTAGATGGTTGATACACCTTTTCCCCTGCTTTCCATGTATCTAACGGCACAACATTCCTCCTCGTTGTCATAAGGTTGGTACTTCACTTCTTCGTCATTGATAAGGCTCATACTTCATTGTCAATTAATCAAGTGTCGATAATGTGTAGATCCTTTCAACATTTTTGTTTAATGGTACACCATAGGGATTCTCCTAGAAGGAAAATGAGATGTTAACAAAATTAACGATATCACTGGTTTGCATTGGTGGATTTTCAACAGTGATGACCAAAGGCATGGTCTTTAAATACTAGTTTTAAAAAGCTAGTCTAAAAAACTTCTGAGAAAATCAGCTCTATTCCCATGCACAATGTTTATTGGGACCCCTTTATAAGATTGGAGCATTTCTCCTTTGGTGTTTTGTCCTTAACATGAACTAGTTTGCCACGAAGTGTATTACTTGGTTTAAAAGATGTTGCAATACCACCACAGTTCTTATGGTGAATTTTAACCTTCTCTGAAATACGGCGATATAGAGGATGGTGGCCCGTGTTTTTATTGGTCTGCCCCCTCCATTATAGCGGCGTTGGTGTTGTGTTTCTTAGTTTTATGCTTCTTGGAGTGATCTGTTCGTGTAAGCATCTCAAGCTAAATCTCAAATGCTTGCGGTGATTCGCGATTTTCCTAGCCGTCTTTTCCAAGAATCTAACATTCTGTTGGCAATCTCGCCCGAAATTGTTATTAATATGAAGATGTATGTTCTCATTCATCCAGTTGTAATCAATATAAATGGTAAATAAATCAAATACTGGAACTTACTTTTGCAACTTGCGATGGTCTTCAACAGGCATCTGAATCCTGGGGATGATCACATGACAGACGGCTAGTGGAAGAGATAAAGGTCAATTGTGTCTTATACTCACTGGGTGAGAAAAATTCGGGAATGCATGGAGAGCCGCGAGTTTGGGAATGCAGTATCCCTAATTTGCATAATGCATAAATTTAATAGAATAAAGTTTGTTATTGTTTATGAAAAATTATAGATAGCAAATATTGTTTGTAAAAAACATAGCAAGTATATGGTTAAGTATGATGTATATTACCCCGACAATATCTTCAGGTAACCTTTTATGACCCAGCTCAGTTAATAACAAAACTCATTTTCATTTTTGTTGTTTGTATATAGTGTGAAGCTGGCGAAGGAACACGTGTATTTTTCCATCAATTATTTCATGAGCCTCAAAAGTTGATCTTGATTGGAGACGGTTGCTCAACTTCGACACAGGCAATAGCAGGAACTGCTTATTATTGGAACCTAAATATGGTAATTATCCTGTTATTGTTTTGTAGGTGGATGTGTTTATGTGTGTGGAGTTCGGCGGAACTCACAATTCGGATACGTATCCGAATTTGGATACCCACGTATATTTTGTATTAAAATTATGATACCCGTATCAGAATTAGGATATGGAGGGGTATCCGAATTCTGATACGCCTGTCTTGGCGCAGGAAACAAATCGATAGCGCAAGCTGGCAAGTACATGTAGAACATCTTTCTTGCATTTATGATAAATCTATCTGTGGAAAAGTCATTCCATCGGTGTAATTCCAGCGGGACAGCTTCGAAACATGTCCTGATAGCTTCTTATCACAGAAGGCAAAATAATTTGGCCAAAACTTTCTTAGAATTTAGATGACAAAGGGTGATAATGTTATTGAGTTTTACACATACCGGTATGGTGCGCGGCGAAGCTGAAATATATTAATTTCAGCTGATATCCCGTTTAAGGTCTTAGCACCAATTTCGAAATTTTTGGTAGAATTCGCTTAAACTTCGTGGAAATACGATTTAATCGATGCTTATCACAAATCCGAAATAAAAAATGGGGGTCACCGACTTCGTTTTTGAGCTAGAACGCATTTAAAAACCCTATTTTTTCGCGTTTTTGGTCAAAAATTTGTACACAACCCTATGGGAAATCGCATTTTATGTCGGATAAAAGTAGTTCTAACATGAAACATTTTTGGTAGAATTTTTTTATTTTTTGATATATGGTGCGCACCAATTAGATCTACAAAATTATTAAATAAAAAGATATGGTCACCGGACTCGTTTTCGTGTTATTTAACAAAAACTGTCGATTTTTGGCAAAAAACGATGAGCTAATTTACAGATGCGCGTTGGGCGCATGATGGTTTACGCGGCGTAGTACGCACCCCAGTAAGTACATCTGGCGCGAATTTCCTGGTTGATAAGAAAATGATAAAGCTGGTGTCCAAACAATTTATTCTTTGGCTTAATAGTCCGTCGTATCTACCTTTGTCATTATATGTTGAAAATATAGACCTAAATATCTCCAAAGTTCAACAATTTTTATAGCTAAAAGACCTCATACCTGGGTCACCAAAGGAGCGCAAAAAAGGGAAAAGAAAAAAGAGAGAAAAAACGAAGAAGACAGAAGAAGAAGAAAAAGGAAGAAAGAAAAAGGGAGGGAGGGGCAAAAAAAGAGAGAAAAGAAAGAAAGAGGGAGGGAGGAGAAGAAGGGAAGAAGAAAGGGGGAGGGGCGCAAAGGGAAAAAAGAAAGAGGGAAAGAGAAAAGAAAGAGAGGGGCGCAAAAGGGAAAGAAAAAGAAAGGAAAGAGGAAAGGGCGCAAAAAGAAAGAAAAAGAAAGGAAAGAGAAGAGGAAGGGGCGCAAAAAGGAAAAAAGAAGGAAAAGGACAGAAAGGAATGAGAAAAGGAGGGAGGGGCACAAACATGGGTAAAAAAAGTAAGGGTGCAAAAAGGAAAGAAAAATGAAAAGACAGAAGAAAGGAGGAGGGGCGCAAATATGGAAAGAAAAAGAAAGGAGAACGAAGGAAAAGATAAAAGAAAGAGAGAGGGGCGCAAAGAAAGAAAGAAAAAGAAGGAAAGGGAAAAGAAAGATAGAAGGAAGGAGGAGGGGCGCATAAAAGGGAAAGAAAAAGAAAGAAGATAGAACGGAAAGATTAGAGAAAGATGAAGGGTTGCAAAAGTAATGAAAAAGAAAGGGAAAGAAGGAGGGCCCCAAAAAGAAAGAAATTATGAAAATACAGAGGAGAAGAAAGGAGGAGGGGCGCGATAAAAGGAAAGAAAAGGAAACAGGAAAGAAGGGGGAGGGTAGAGAAAGAGGGTGGGCGCAAAAAAAGGAGAGAAAAGAGAATGAGGGAGGGCGCATAAAGGAATGAAAAAGAAGGAAAACAGGAGGACAGAAAGGAAAGGAGAGAGAAAAAAGGGAAAGAAAAATGAAAAGACAGAAGAAAGGAGGAAGGGTTGCAAACTGAAGGAAATAAAAAGAAAGGGGGAAGAATAAGAGGATAAAAGAAACAGGGATAGGCGCAAAAAGGAAAGAAAAAGAAATGTGGGAAAGAAAGGAAAGAAAAAATTAAAAGACAGAAAGACATAAAGACAGAAAAAAAGGAGGGGCGCAAAAAAGAAAGAAAAAGAAGGGAAATGAGAAAGGAAAGAGAGGAAGGGGCGCAAAAAGGAAAGGAAAAAAAGAAGGGAGAGAAGGAGAGGCGAAAAAAGGAAAGAAAAAAGAGAGAATGAAAAAAGAGGGCACCAAAGCATGAATTAAACACAAATATTTGCACCAAATGGCATGATTTGCACTTTGAAGTTTCACAATTTTCTATTTTCTGAGGAGGCACATCCCCTTCAGACACCCACTATAATTATTGTTTCTCGATTGAGAAAAGTACCAACTTCAAACATGATTTACACAAAAACATATTACCAAATGGCGTGATTTGCACTATGAAATCGTCTATCTTCTGAAGAGGCACATCCCCCTCACACACCCCTATATCGTTTCTCGATTGAAAAAAGTGACAACTTGAAGTATGATTTAGACAAAAATTGAGCACCAAATGGCGTGATTTGCAGGCTTTGAAATTTCAAATGTTTTCTATCTTCTGAGGGGCCACATCCCCCACACACCCCCTATATATATTGTTTGTCGATTGAAAAAAGAGATAACTTGGAAGTATGAATTAGACACTTGCTTGGGGCGCCAAAATTAAGTTGTGCCTCGGGTTGCAAATTCCTGGATACGTCCCTGCTTGTATTTATTACGATGGAAAAAATAACGTTATATATTAGCATAACTGCCATCAAGTTATTTTGTTAGTGTGCACACTGTAAGAAATGCCCGTACATTTTACATTTATGCTGTATGCCCATTTACTCCGAGTTCCTTTGAAATGTAATGCCCCGAAAAAACACAGTGGAAACTGATTTTGTATACAGAAAATGCTAACATACTGTATTAGAATTTTCATAAAAATGCCGTTAATTTATTTATTAATTTATAATTTATTTACGCCTATGATCGTTTTTGATTGCTGTTTTTGGTAGGCCTATATGGGGATATAACAGAATTTCTTGCATATAGGTTATTTTTGAATATGTCTTATTCGAAAAATCAAATGGTTTATTTATTCATTTATTTATATATTTATTTACTTATTTATTTTTTTTGTTATTTATTTATTTTGTTTTTTTGTTTATCTCAAACTTAACATCCCCGTATAAGCTGCAACATTTTTGATTTGCCACTTTCTCCACCGAGCGGGGCAATTTTCGATGTAAGCTGTTTTTCCCGCGAAATCTCTCCGCGACTCAAAAACGCTTGCACGCACGAGTAACGCACGGTTGATATTGACGCGTGCGTAGGGACTTTTATCACGCACGGCGACCAAGTAGCATTTTACCTCTATCAAATTTTGAAATTGGTGCTAAGACCTTAAGCTGTTTTTAATCCAAATTTGGATACGGGTATCAGAATTTTGATACGGAGTTTTTTTTTTTGGGGGGGGGGGTTCAAATAGTAAGTTTCATTAATATCCTTCAGCACTTACATAAATGCATTGTCGACAGTGTCGACGTCGGTCTCTCGCATGTGAATTGCATTGTGTATATTACAACGTACTTTAGTTATAGATTTTAGGATCGAAGTCAGAATACAGACAATATGCAATGATTTATTGGTTAAATGGTCATTGGCGGATCTGGTAAATGTTACAAATTATGAGTTTACCCGGTGCTTGTTCTGGCTCTGAAATGTAGCGTCCGACCTTTTCAATAGACTGAATCCTCCAGTCCCTATCGTGGCGCCACTTTCATCATCCAAAGTAATTTCATTCCGGAACGCAGTGGATAAGTTGTTGGAGTCGGAAGGATTCAACTACCTTTTCAAACAGTTTGACAGTAGTGATTTTTTGTCGTTTTTTTGTCGTCATATTTAATACATAACGCTTGTTGACAAAGAATGAAATTACTTTGGATGATGAAAATGGCGAAAAAATGTTTGCCGGTACCAGCCCTATACTAAAAAGAACGTGGTTGACTGAAACATGGTTGGCTATGTTATTTTTGAGTATGAATATTAATGAGCTGTTTTGACGGTCATATTTTATGTTCTTAAGATTTTTCAAGGTTTACCCATTTCCAAATGTTTATATTTTTTGGTATAATGCACAGATCTGTTCACAAGCTTCAATTTAAGACCAAAACCAACCATATAGGACACTCCATTTTAGCGAGAAAAGTCGCTAAAACGCATTATCGTAGAAAATACCTTTTAAAGTCTAAATATGCCTAATTTACATATTTTGTCAACACTATTTCTATGAATTATAGAAGCAGTCTGTTTATTACGTTTAATAACAGCTCATATTCCTGTTGAATATAAGCATTTAGCATGTTATGATTTTTAAAATATCATTTCCTTAAAAACCACTGGATGAAAAACAATAAAAAACAAAAGAAATTACTTGCTAGTATTCTTTTTGTTTTAAAAAGGTTGTTTGAATTAAAGGCTCAAATAAAATTGACCATAACTTTAGAATCCAATGTCCGATTTACATGGAGTAAAAAGTGCTGGAAAGGGTATTAAAAGTTCTTTTTTTTCCATAAAGACTCTTAAAAGTGATGTTCTAAGTAATAGCAATATGTGAGTTTTATTGTGGTGCTCCTCTTAGAAATTTGCAACAGTATAATGTTTCAGATAAAATCAAATCGGTCACAGACATATTTAGACAAATGAAATGGTCAAGTTTATGAAGCAACTGATATTTATATTTTTTCTTGACTAAAGGTCAGATTCCTTTTATCCGTTTGCGGTGTGGTTGCGGTGCGTTTTGCACTGTAAGGGTACTGGTAGTTTTACTAGTAATTTAAAGCTTCAACCTGATACCATTCAGCTCCATTCAATCGTGTGCTTTGAATTATACCACTACCCAGTCATATCATAATTTATCATATCAAATTTATTTCAATATCATAAAATTACAGACATTTCATAAAACGTAACGTGAACATATACAAACTGATATAGAAGAGATAACAAAAGGCCAGCTGTTAAGGCCTGAGAGGGTTACCCCCTGAAACACTTAGTGCTACGTTGCATATTTAAATTACAGCACAAAAACAAAATAACTATCACATGAACAAGAAATACCAAGAACCAAACAAAGCTCACTTATAAAGAACAAGCAATGTAGTTTTCATAATTGATCTAAATTGTTTGATAGTTTTTGCCTCTTTCAATTTAAAATTTAACGAATTCCATCCAGTGATTCAATCACTCCATCAGCATACATTTTTTAGCATTATAAATACTATAATTTTCTGAATTTCTTGTTTGATACTTATGAATTTGTTTATGTTTACGGAAATAACTGACAAAGGTTTGTGGAAGTTGTTTAGTTTGGTGCTTGTACATGAAAACTCCCAGTTCAAGTTTAAAAGCATCTTGTACAGTCAGGTTTTTATGTATTTTTAAATAATAACCCAGTATGGCATCGTGTAATGTTCAGGTGATTTAGTTCTAATCGCCCACTTTTGTAACTTGAGAATCTTTCCTAAATATATTTTACAAGTATTGCCAAACTAAAATACCATAATTAGTGTACGGTATAATATGCTAAGTGTATAATACAAAGAACGTAATATGTTTCCAGGTACATAATGTGTCAATTTAGTTAACATTCCAGTATTTCTAGATGTTGTTTTTGATATTGCATCAATACGATTCTTCCAAGTAAGGTTTTCATCTATTATAACACCTAGAAATTTTGTAAACTTGACTCATTCTAGTGATATACATTATCCAAAATGACATTGATAACCTTTTTTTTTCTTGGTTGATCATTATAAATCATATTTACTGCAACATCAGAAACGCCATTTATAAGATTTCTTACAGTTATTTTTTACTTATCTGTATATTTACTAGTAGTGTGTGTAGTTCCCCTGACCATGTAATTAGTTTTGCTTGCATTTACAGACAATTTGTTTGCTTGGATCCAGTTATTTATTTGAAGGAGTTCTCTATTGATACATTCCATTTGCGATGAAATATTAGGATGAGAATATAATAAAATTGTGTCGTCAGCCAACAGAATAATATCAAACAGTGAAGTTGTACTTGTAATATCGTTTACATAGAGTACAAAGAGCAACGGACCCAGGATGGAACCTTGATGGACGCCACATTTAATTTTTTATTGGTATCTAACGCATTGTTTTCGGTTTTTAAGATAGCTTTTGAACCATTGATAAACTATACCTCTCTGAAGCCATAATAAATATTATAATTTGTACAATAATATGTCATGATCGATGGTGTCAAATGCTTTCGACAGATTGAGAAAAACCCCTAGCGTGCCTTCAGGATCCTTACAGTGCAAAACGCACCGCAACCTCTGACCTTTAGAGTCTAATTGAGGCGCAGAATCGATATAATTTTTTAATCACCCGTAACATTCTATAACTTTATTTTCATTTTCATTTGAACATTACCCTAGATATTACCGTCGATATTGGATATCGTTTAAAGGGTAGATTCGTTCAGTGTGTTCTTGTCAGAAATGATACCTTAAAATTCCACATTTTATGCATTATATTTTTACTCGTCTTTGATTTCAGGTGTCGTTTGCAGCATCTGCACCAACGCTTTCAAATCGAGTGAACTATCCTTACTTCTATCGGACCATTATGCCTGATACTATGTTCAATCCTGCCAGAATACGACTGATGAAGGAGTTTAATTGGACGAAAGTTGCGACTATTCATGGGAAGCATGAAATATTCTCACTTGTAAGCATAATGTTTTTTTTATTCTCGCCTAAGACATACCATTCCTAATTTCTGTCTGACATTTGACGTCTCCCTTAATTAAGTACCTGATTTGTATAACTTATGCATAGATTTGTCCGTAGCATATTTCCTGAACCCTATATCTAAAGGCTATGGTTAAGAAACTAGATTCGGGTCAAATACTGCAAGTTAAAAAAACCAAAAATGTTCCAACCGCGTTAACCGTCGACCCGGGTCATTCGAGGTTATTTCAAGCTTGCTGCAATAAATCGTTGGGTATGTTTTAGGGCCAGGGTTAGAGTTGGGTCATGGTTAGTGAATTAGAGTCGGGTCACGGTTAGTGAGTTAGGGTCGGGTCATGGGTCAAGTTTTGATGGGACCTAAAGTATACTTTTTGTTTATTTTTATTTATTTATGTAATGGTCTATTTAGTATAAACTACTTCAATTTATACACACCTCTTTGTTGTTTCATATTTAGATCTTGTAAATCCCTCATTCATTGTTAAACTGATTTAATATTTAAATCCAAATTACGAAATGATTACATTCGTCACTGCGACAGATATTATTAATATGTTTGAAAACGATGAATTGTAATTTAGTTATTAATCTGTCCTTGTGACTCTATTAAAAAACAATTTTTTCCCGTTATTATTTTATTTCAGCAGCCGTAACAGTCCTTAATTGATTAGATATTAAAACACACACACACACACACACACTTTTGTTCATGTACTGGTAGTTTTATAGAACATTGTAGTTGATTTTTAGTTGTAAGGATGCACAGATTACGAGTTTTGAAGGCTTAAATTTGATTTATTTTGTAAATGTTTGGAATAATGTTCAGTAAAAATGATTTGAAATAATTGTATTCAATGTGTTGAACAGGAGAGAGTAAGGGTTGTTTAAACAAAAACATTTAATAACTTAGATCATGTTACTACACTTATAATAATAATAATAATAATAAATAATAATAACTGGTTTTTGTATATCGATTTTCGATTTAGATCAAACCGCTCATGATTCGCTGCAGGTAGATCGTCACAATCATTTCAGTTCATTTAGGCGTTTTTGCGGCCTTTTTAAGCGCATACCCTATCGGTAGTTAGATTGTAATATCCTTTATACAGCTTCCCATATCCTGGGTGGGGGCAGACTATGATGGACAAATCTGGTGACAGTTTTAAGTGCAGGAGGAAGACCGGAGTACCCGGAGAAAAACCTGCTGAAGCGAGTATGGACTGAAAACCAAATGCACATACAGCGCCTGGACCGGGGATCGAACCCACGACAGTCCTATGGGGTCATTGGTGCAAAGCGTACCGCTACGCTAACCCGCTTCCCCACTTACACTGAGTATTTGGGTATTTCATTATAGGCTGCACAAAAACACCATGGAGTTAAAATTAAGCAACATCATGATCTTCCATAATGCTTTGCTCTATAGGAATCTTACAAATCTACACATGTTTTATTTCCAATATTTTCAAAACAAAACAAAAACAAACAAGCGAAAGCCACAGTATCATCTCATCACTGTCAAATTCGTCATGTCCCTTCAGTGCTTTCGAACAAAAAGCTGCAATGGTAGTATGGTACAAATCAAAACAAAATATCAGGACCTTCCAATCATACCTTACTTCCAATGGGATACTTATACAGGTTTTAATGAGAGGGTTTAGTGAAGAAACATATCTGATATGCAAAATTGGGATGAGGTCTGCTAATCGTGCTATATTTCATCACTAACTCCCTCTCATAACCCGTAAAAATCTCATTGGAAGCAAGGCATGACAGGACCGTACTGATATCTTCTTTTGTACAACTCTTTATGCTTAGGTTAATTGCGTACTTTTTAATGGCAACATTATGAAACAATAAGGAAACTCAGCAGCCGTGCTATTTTTACCATTTGATGCGCCGGTGTTACAACCGTGAAGCAATATTTTCGCTCTTAAGATCAATTTCTTTACAATAGCTGACATTTATTGCAGAAAATCAAATTGAGTTTAGAATTGTAAGTGATGAGTTTCTACATTGCGTCACAAATCTTGAATGTCTTTAATCAAATTGTCGAAAACATCAATAGAAGCCACTACAGATAAGATGTTTGTCGAAAGGTTAAACCAAATATGGAAATAATGTTTAATTTACAAATGTAGCAATTCTTTACAAATTGCACTTTTCTATTAATTTTTCTATTAATTCTTATATCAAAGTTATGTACAAACGATATATAGGATATTTCATATCGAGCTAAGATGAAGGTCATATCACATCATAAGGAGACGCTAGCATTTTTCTAAAACAATCGATATTTGTCCATCTGGTACTATTAACTCAGTATGAATACTCACGTGTATATCACGTAGGCCATGGAAGCCATGTTCTCCTACTAGGATTTTTATAGACTTAGATTTAATGGAATCATTATGATAATTTCGTATAAAAATTGAGCAATATAAAACGCACTCCTTAAAACGTTTTATGTGAGCAAATCTTTCATTAGTATATACCACGAAATTATCTGAATGAGACTTATTAACGATTTTCTCTATTGCGATACCGAAGGTTCCAACAAAGACTTTGTGCTGCTAGTATTTCACACTTTTATCTCCATGCCTCTTAATAACAGAAGATGTTAGGACCTTCCAACCATGTCTTGCTTCCAATGAGATTTTTGTACGGATTATAATGAGAGGGTTTAGCTATGAAACATACCTGACTGAAATGCAAATTCGGAATAAGTTCTGCTGACTATGCTATGTTTCATCACTAAACCCTCTCGTTGTTAAACCCGTACCAGAATTCTCATTTGAAGCAGGGCATGATTTGAAGGTCCTAATATCTTCCTTTTCTCTTAACCTTTTAACAAGGCCATCGAAGGAAACTTAATTTAATTTTGACTATTTGTTTCTTTGCAGTCAGCAGACCATCTTATAGGTAAACTTGAGGAGGCAAATATCACAGTATTAACCTCAGAAACATTTGCATCAGAGGATCCTGAGAATCAAATTCAAAACATAAAGGTACATTATCATACATTAACATCAATATGTTATATATTTCATGCAGGATGTACATGTACTTGGCTTTACTACCAATCATAGCGAAGATAGTGCAGATTAATGTCGATCATCATCAGATTGTGGCAATTTGCTTTTGACTTAGGTCTAATTGCAAATTGCCATGCATGATTTTCGACATTAAACTGCACTTTGCAAGAGAGTCAACATTACATTACAGTTTGCCTTCATTTACATAATGTACTTTGTATAGCTACACTGTGATGGTTATAAAAGACTCCAAAAAAAGTATCGCCTCACCTCGAAGAAATGGCTCCTACGCCAATACGGAATACGCAAACGTAATTTAAAGATTGTGTGAACAATTGTTGGAGTTTCAGCTTTCATTTGACACCCTATTTTTGACATTTGACTGAGAAACACCGAAATTAAGAAATTTTAAAACCCTAGAGGTCATTTTTTAAAAGTTGCAAATTTCATTTTTCGCAACGTACAAACCAGTAACACAAAAATAAGGATCAATAAGTGAGTTTAGTCAATTAAGCACACCGTCTTTCAAAAGCATGCGTCAATGGTGTCTAAGCATCATCCATCCAGATATATTTTCATTAATTCTTTTTTATTAATGATAAGAACCGAAGAAACGACATTCAATTGGTAGGCATTGCTATAGCATTAAAGACATGGCGCAAGTACCAGACCACATTAGAGGACGAACAGCGGTGCACCATTTGTTTTTAAGGCTTGTATTGTCTACCAATTGAATCTGAAGTTTAGATCGTTTCTCATCATTAATAAGATCGAAAAAATCAATATCTTGATGAATGATGCTTGGAAGCCCATGACGCATGCTTTCGAAAAACCGCCCGCTTTTGTAACCAAACTCACTATCCTCATAATGATCCTTAGTCTTGTGTTACTGGTTTGTACGGTGCGAAAAATGAAATTAGCAACTTTTAAAAAACGACCTTGAAAATTTTAAATGTTCATAACTTCGGTTTTTCTCAGTCGATTGTCAGAAATAGGGTGTCAAATGAAAGCTAAAACTCCAGCGCTTGTTCACAAAATCTTCAAATTACGTTTGCGTATTCCGTATTGGCACAGGGGCCATTTGTTCGAGGTGAGGCGATCCTTTTTTGGGAGTCTTTAGTATATAATATCGAAGAAGACACCTGTTGGAAAACACGTTCGCAATATTCCAAATAGTGATAATTTTATTCACAGTCATGACAAGTGGGGTAGGTGGATGTAAAAAGTTGAACCAATGATGGATAACGTTGAAAATCCAAATCTGGTGCAACTTAAGTGTTGTGTTATTAAGGAAGCATTTTCAAACAACCAAGGGATATTTGAAAGAATAATTACTTATGTTTGAAAAAAACAAAAAAGAACCACCGAACTATTGATTAAACAATTCAAGAGAGTGCCCACTAACATGACTAAGAGCCACGATCTCTCACTTATCATGAAGATTACCAATCTGATCGTACCCTGCGACTTCTTTTTTGTGGGACTACACAGGTGCAGAGATGGAGGCCTTGTTGAAGCTGAGGTCTTCACAATTTTGAAACTAAACGTTTGCAAAAGCCTTCTTACCACCTTTGCTCAACGAAATTTTACAATCACTTTATTGTACAATTTTTGACTCACTCGACATACTTGATGTTTGCGTATTCGACATATAGGCCTACTATTCCTGCCCGTGACATGAGGAAAAACACAATCAAACGAATAGCTTGATTTCAAGCTCAAAAAATCCTTTAATAATGATAATGGCCAATGATGAATTCAAGAAGACAAAACAAATCATAGAATCAATCCATTATGACATTATTTATAAACGGTAATGTAGCCTTCTGTCAGTGCAAATCGTGTCTACAATTTGATGATCAGTGCAAAGGCGGTGGTTGTGATAACTTATATTTCAAATCCGAAACGGGTGGCATTCTAAGGGTAAATTGCATGGGCTTGACCGTAGTAGTTTTCTTGTAATGATTAGCATTTTTATAAGGTTCAGGTTCAGGTTTTATTTTCCATTATCATCAATAACAATTATAATATAAATGGATTTGTCTCAGAAGCATTTGAGCTGCCAAACAATATCTTTATCATACTTTTACCCCCGGTTTTACCACGTTAAAATGAGAATTGTTTTTCATTGTTTCAGTTAGATAACAATAAAAGCCCCTAACTTGCACGTCAGAGATTCGCCCCGTCACTGTTTAACTGGCGTTAATGGGCGTACACAATCATATAAGTGTATAACCAGTTACCTACCTACCGGAAACAGTAAGGAAAATCGCCTTAATGGCACTGTAATGATATTAGTGATTATATAATTTGCTCTTATATCAGTTTTATTTTTATCCTACAGAATATTGATGCCAAAGTAATTACCGTCAACATGTACGCTACTAAGGCAAGAAGAGTACTATGTGAGGTAAATGATCAGAGAATAATATACAAATATT
>JXSR01S003162.1:39197-54678 GCA_000969725.1 Ophiothrix spiculata
TTATTATTATTATTGTAGAACAGATTTTGGTAACTGACACCACTCTCCTTAAGAGAGTGGTGTCAGTGACCAATCTTTAAAAGAGAGTGAAATGTCTCTCTTTTCGAGTGTAATAAAATTCATTCCAATAAAGAGTAACCGTTCACTCTTTTCCTTTAGAGTGTAGAAAATCCTGTAAATTTAAGTCATTATTTTCTTGTGATATAATCTTTTCAAGGAGCTTATTTCATTTCCATACTTTCTTTCAGCTTCAAGCATATTTTCTTTCTTTGGGATTTGTGCTCGGGTTTGGAGCAATGTTTGCTAAAACATGGAGAGTTCACAAAATTGCTGCATTTAAAACCCCGAAAAGGAAGGTAATGAATTATAGACACGATATTTTGGGTAAAATTAATTAAAATATAAGCATTAAACTAAAACAACATATAAAAGACATGAAGCATAACGATAATAACCAAAGACTGCACGTTTCAATATTAATCAATGCTAACTATCAAAACATGCTAATAAAAATGTGATCGACAATCAACATGCTTTTTGATTAAGAATTGGAGTATATTACATTCCGTCATATGCTTTGGTACAGGAGTAGCCATGGTAATCGTAGGCGTCATATTTTAAAGAGAGTATCTTTCTATATGGGCATGATGGGTAGTGAAGATAATTACATGCATCAATGAAATGAGTGAATATAACATTTAATTAACTATGCTAACATAAGTCATAAGTATTAAAAGGATGACCCACTTAAGGCAAGCAGTAAAAAATAAAACACGTTTCACATTTACATCCCCCAACTCCTTTTTTTAATTAATCATTTTTTATTAATATTGAGGTGAAAAAATCATTCATTTCATAAGGCTTTCAGTTTTGAGAACCATTTCTTCCTTTACATTTAAAAGATTACATTGTTATATAATGACCGTAAGAAGGTGATACCCCCACCTCCAACATTGCACTATAAAACGCAAAACAAAGTGACCCCAAGCATCTAAGTAATTCCTTTTACATCCTTTTCAATCATTTTGATGAAAACATCCGAAGCACCTCCAATATGGGTAAGGCAGCTAAGTCCGAACGCAGGTAGGGGTGGCCCCCTGGAAAAGACGCCATTTTGAAAAATATTAATGTGGTATGGACCTAAAATTACTGAATAAACACATAATTTCCCTTCTTTTATCATGGTTCAAATTTTGGTGTTTAGGACTTTGTTATTTATAACAACATTTTGAATTTCGACAAAAGATTAGAGGTACTTTATGACATAATAATTGTGCAACGCCTGGGCCAATTATAATACTTTCGTTTGCCTTATTTCCATTTCCAATTATGTATGTTTTCGGAGAAACTGTTGTTATGCGCTGTTGACAAGTAAATTATGAAAAGACATGTTGAACAGTTCTGCCGAATTTATCAAATTGGGCTTCAACCAGGGTTTCTATTCATTGGTCATCGATAAAAATCATAATATCTACAACAAGACAACATTTTGTCAAGAGCTCCCTTAATATAATTTGGGTGAAAACATAGTCGGCCTCAAACAAAATTTTCGCCACAAAACATTGGGTCGTGACGTCACCAAATACCATCTAATACAAAGTATGAACCGGTAACAAACATTTGGTGCAATGTATATGGCAATTCAATACATGTGCAATTTATAATAAGCGCGAAATTGTATTTGGTCTCAACTCGGTGTTGAAGTTATTTTATTTGTAGTCACTCGTCATTTTGACGTTACGGCCACATTTTTGGTAACGGAAAATTTGTTTGGAGGACGAATATGTTTTCACCATAAATGATCGATAACGAAGAGCTGCCTTTAAATAATATATAATCGATAACTTTCTATTCAACATGTTCAATGTAAGAGGTAGTGCTACATGTCAAGCATAAGCAGATTAACTCGTAGACGGTTTCAAAATACTATTCTTGCAAGAAATTTATAATTAGAACACAATTTTGTCTGATGAGTTTTATAGTGGAAAAAAAAAAGACACAATTAAACTAAAAGAAGGCATCTTTAAGATTTGCTTGGTCAATTTTTAGTATGATTAATAAACGAAAAAGTGTTTTAATGTTAAATTGTGCCTGATTGAAAAAAAAAACATGAAGAAACAAGGCATTCAATATGAATCAAGTTCTTTCTGACACACTGCAAGTGAAGCAATTCCACCAAATTTTATAAGCAACGTTGAGTGGCTTCCTTGGTTCGAAATATATTTCTTGTGATATATATATGCCTATTTAAGAGCTACCTTAATACCTGTAATATTGTTAATTTTTCTGAACTTTTCATCTTTGTTTTACAGATTATAACAGACAATCAGCTATTTTGTATGGTCTCTGTGATGGTCTTGATTGACATCTTCGTTCTCGTATTATGGCATGCGATTGATCCGATGAAATTTAAAACCAAAAATTTGTACCAAACGGTAAGCACTTTTTGTAAACATTGATGTCTTAAACCAGGATATCTTACCCCGGGATCTTACTTGACATGAGTGAAATTCACGGCCCGGGGGGGGGGGGGGTACTTACATTGACGGAAGGTACGGGTATGTGCCGCCCTCGAGACCCCCTTTTCAAGCCTCCTCTTCCGCTCCCCAAGATGCTCTTTTCAAGATTACTTCAGTTCCCTAGACCCCATTTTCAAAGCAAATGACTCAAAAATGTCTTTATGTTTTCAAGCTAATTTTGAGCGATTATCAGGTCAAATAGTCGTATTTTTATGGGAAAAGGGCAGTTCCTGAGACCTCAATCAGGGAAAAAATCAGTTCCACACACCCTATTTTTTACCAACAATTTTTTTTTGAGTACCCCCCCCCCCGGGATTCACGGTACAAGAGTAAATTAAAAAAATGCACCACGTGCTCCGATTTCAGCACATGGTGCATTATCATTTCTGGAGCATCAAATATAGCAGTAGCTATTTTCATTACACGACATTTAAAAAAAATAATTTTAGCGTAACATAATAACATGACTGATTTTTGTTTGCTGTTTATATTAAACATCGTAGCAACATAAAACTGTATCCATCATTTAATATTAATATTTTATCTAATCTTTAAAATGATCAACTTTCCATACAAACGCGAAAATGATGTGCATCCGCCGCGTTTATGGAATTACACAGTTGATAACCAAAGCTGGTTGATAACTAAAAGATAGCAATCAATTATTAAAATCAGTCGGTTCAACACAATGCTGAGTGCATGAATTGCTACACTCAGCATTGTGTTGAACCGACTGAGTCTATGAATTGCTATAACTGCCGTAAAACAAATACAATTCACTTACCTTGTGTGCTGTAAAAGAAATACCATTCTAACTACACTTCCCCATCTATATATTTTTTCGAATGATGATAATTAAGCTTTCATCAACTTAATATATATGTGCTAAAAATCATAGTGGATCACTAAATGCATTAGTGAGATTTAAGTGCCAATTTAATTTATCAAATTTTGAAATGATAATCAAACGTACGTTTGAAATAATTAGTAAATGTGATTATGTGGCATCTTTCCTATAGTGAATTTTTCATATAAACTTTCTTTGAACAATTATGGACATTTTGGTAAAAAAATAAAATTGAAGTTAGTCTATGCACAAGTCTTGCATAGGCCCACAACAAATGTTAGTTGCATTTGACTTGCTTGATTCATGCATGTCTGGTGATATTTGCGAATAATAGTAACATAAAATACAAAGTAAAAAATGCCGTCATTATCATTTATTTTACATTTTTAACAATAATATCAGAAAATATATCGTTTTATTTCACCAGGATGATCCGGTAGTACCAAACCAACAAATTCAACCTTACTTGGAATACTGTGCATGTAATTACCATGTTTACTGGTTGGTTACATTGTTGAGCTATAAAGGTCTTATGTTAATATTTGGAACTTTCTTAGCGTGGGAAACACGTAAGGTAAAACATTTGCAATTATTTCACAATTTGTATTTATTTTAAACCAACACCTAAAATTAAAAATAGATGCAAAAGTTGTTTGCGACTATATGTACATGTAACATATAAAAAGAAACAATCACGGCAAAAAATTGATATTGTTGAATATTTACTGCTATAACGTGAACCTCTTAAGGGTATGAGGAATCAACATGCTCAGGAAAATGTGAATCCTAACTATTTTTCAATCATGAAAAGATAAATAGTTTCCACTGCCTTTGCGGGGACTCAAACCATGGAGTTTATTCGTCTAAATCTAGCACATTTTCCGTTTCAGGTAGCAATTTCCGGACTCAATGACAGCAAGTTAATTGGTATGAGTGTATACAATGTTATAGTCCTATGTACAATTGGTGTTGCAGTTAATTTTGTCATAGATGGAAATCCAGCTGCTTCATTTATATTTACAAGTTGCGTTGTCATATTTTGTACAGGTGTTACACTTACTATCATTTTTGTTCCAAAGGTAAGCTGATGATTCCGGTATTTTAAAATGGCTTAAGGGCCCTGTCAACCCTTTGTTTTCAGAAATAGTTTTTGCACTGTAACTCAGCAACAGATAATTAAATTCAAATAAAAGTATACATTTCTAGAAGCAGATTTGCATACTGAACATGATGGTCATGTCATTTTTGGACCAAAATGTGAAATTTTGGTCCTAAGGTCCAAAAATTGTGTTTTTGGTCCAAAATTTTACGGGACTTTGCTTTGGTACAATTTTTGAACTCTTTACTTTTTAGAACCTAGAAAGCAATATCTAGGAACGCATTTTTTATTTATTTATTTTTTTCATAGTTTTTGAGATACTGTCAAAAATTGGTCCAAAAATGTCAAAATATCCAACTCCATTGTTGGCAAAATAGGTCATTTTCTGACCTATTTTTGGCAATATTTCAAAAACCAAGATAAAAATCAAAAATTTGAGAAAATTTTCCCAGATATTGCTTTGATTCTAGATTCTAAAAAGTAAAATGGTTCAAAATTTTTCCCAAAGCAAAATTTAGTTAGCTTTCCGTAAAATTTTGGGCCACGAGACATGATTTTTGGACCCTAGGTCCAAAATTACACATTTTGGTCCAAAAATAACCTGACCATCATGTTCAGTATTCAAATCCGCTTCTAGAAATGTATACTTTTATTTGAATTTAATTATCCGTTGCTGAGTTACAGAGCAAAAAACAATTATGAAAAAAAGGGTTGACAGGGCCCTTAATGATAATTTTCAAGGGGCTAGTATTATTGAGTCTGCATTTACAAAATGCTAAAACTAATCAGCTACAATTATCATAAAAATATTATGAGAATCAGTGATGCAAAAGAAATATCTCTTTTATATGCTTTAATTAAGGCATAAAATATTTCTTGAGGAATGTGTATCATTATTTATGGCAATCTATTTACTCAAGGGGAAAAGTTTCATTTTTACACTTTTTCCATACAAACCATTTAATATTTTGAAACATAACAAAATCCTAATCACCCATATAAAGACTCCCAAAAAAGTATCGCCTCACCTCGAAAATATGGCTCAAGCGCTAATACGGTATTCTCAAACGTAATTTAAAGAATGTGTGTACAAGCGCTGAAATTTCAGCTTTCATTTGACACCTTATTTTTGACAATTGACTGAAAAACATTGAAGTTATGAACTTTTAAAACCCTCGAGGTCGATTTTTAAAAGTTGCTAATTTCATTTTTCGCACTGTACAAACCAGTAACGCAAGAGTAAGGATAATAATGAGGTAAGTTTAGTCACTGGAACACGCGGCCATTGGTATCTAAGCATTATCCATCAACAATGATCAAGATATGGATTTTTCATTATTTTTTCAATAATTCATTGTTATAAATAATGAAAAAACGACATAAAACGAGATAAACGACATTCAATTGGTAGTCATTACTGGCATTAAAGACATGGCGCAGGTACCAGACGGTGCGCGATGTTTTTTAAGGCTAGTAATGCCTACCAGTTGAATCTGAAGTTTTATATTGTTGCTCATCATCAATAAGATGAAAAAAAAAATATCTTGATGGATGATGCATGGTTAGAATCCATATGGTTTCAACAACAACGCGAGCTTCAGTGACCAAACTCACCTCATCTTGATCCTTAGGTCTGCGCTACTGGTTTGTACAGTGCAAAAATGAAATTAGCAACTTTTAAAAATTGACCTTGAGGGTTTTAAATGTTCATAACTTCAGTGTTTCTCAGTCAATTATCAGAAATAGGGTGTCAAATGAAAGCTGAAATTCCAACACTTGTTCCCATTATCTTCAAATTACGTTTGCGAGTACCGTTTAGGCGCACGAACCATTTTTTCGAGGCGAGGCGATACTTTTTTGGGAGTCTTTATTGGTAAAATGGATGAAGCATATTCACTGTAACTCTTTTAGTAAATATTAACGGTAACTCAAATTGTTATGATTTTAATAGGACCTCAATCTTTATTAGGGACGAGTCAGAACTTATCACTAAGGGGAGGCCTGATCAAAAGTCTTCAAAATCAAAATAAATTTCAGGCCCACCCCCCTTCAAACTCTTGAAAATATTCAGGGCCTCTCCCCTACACGATGCAAATTTTTCAGAGCCACCCCCCATAAAAATCATCTAAAAGGTAAGGTCCATCTAGATAGATTACACCTCACTGGTGGGCCCTGACCATTGAGTGTCCCAAGCCAGTCCCATGCAGATAGCAAAGATCATTGAAGATAGCTGGTCCAATGTTGTCCAACATTGGGCCATCTAATTTTGCTATCTGGGTAGATGCCCGGACCTGAGCTTGTTTTGTTAAAGTTAATCACTCAGGGCCAGCCCTAAATCCGACAGATCTTCCATTTTTGAAAAAATGCATTGACCAGGATTTGAGTGAGATGTTAACCTAGGATGTAATTATAGGTACCCTTTTTGAATAAAACATTTTCAATGAACGAAATTCTGTTGGCTTTTATATGGAAGGCCTAAATGATATGTTTTTAGAAAGCGGGGTCCAGAAGCTCAGAGGATACTACAAGACCAAGTGCATAAATTCCGCATCAATTTATCTGCAAAAATATTTAAAATGTCAGGCCCCCGGATTTTCATCAGCCCCCCCCCCCCCGAGCGGTAATTTCTGATCCGTCCGTTATCAAAGTGCTCTTCATCCCAAAATAAATGTATCTCTAGATATTTGTATACTACAAAATGAACATAATTGTCTCTACCGAATGAAATAATACTAAAGGCATTTATGGAGCACTTATAGCTGCTGTCATGCTAGATTTTAAAAAACAAAAAATATTTACACATGATAACACTTGAGACATTTCTTAACTTCATATTGCAGAGGTCAGGCAGTCTCATCTTACTTCATTAACTGGTCACGGTTTGCTGCCCAGCAGGAATGTTATTCAATAAAAATTCAAGAGATTTTTTTTTGGAAAATCACCGAAGTCCAATCAATATGCATGTTTTAATAATGTATCCTATCTTGGGGGTGTGAATTGATTTTGGTAATTAATTACCACTGATGACCTTTTGAGCACAAACAAGGTTTTCCAAAACTCACTTTGTGCAAGAAATATGCATATTTGTAGTGCTTTATCTTCTTGTTTGTGTGTATTTAAGTGCTTTCATAAAATTTTAATCAGTATGATATAAATTGTTGTCATGTTCACAGAGCTGGTGATAACCGATTCATGGCACACAAACAGTGGAATAACAAAATTAATAATAACCTATACAAATAAAGCATGTGGCAGCTATAATATTGGACTAAGTGAAAAACACTCTTCAATTGGACCAGAGTTCGCATAATGTAAAGAAAATTTCTACCTCTATATGGTCTAGAGTCAAGTATATTACTAGAAATTTGGAAAAGGGTCATAATCTTTTCAGTTATTCAGTGGCCTCTGCCAGCAACCAGCATAATCTTTACCTCCACGAGTAACCGGCAAAATGGATTGTATCACTTATTCATACAGGGATTCATACAGGGAATGCTACCCGGGGATTGTATAATAGCTTTCAATTGATGAAGATCCATAACTAGGTACAAAAAACAATATTTAAATATTTATGTTATGAAAAACAGTGGTAACAACACTGGAGGATACTTTACTGTCAAGTTTAAGGCTATGATTATGCTATTTTTAGCTTATAAGACTATACCACATTGAATGGAAATATTATTACTGCCTCAATATTATAATTTTTATAAGGCAAATTCTGATGGTCACCTGTTGTGTCTAATTTTGGACTGTGATTATGCTGGTTATGAGCAACCCCGTGATAAATTGGAAAAATTATTATTTTCTTGATTAACAGTCTAGCATTTCTCTATACAAATAATACTTATATTACATTTATATGTATGTGTAAAAGCTATTCCCCATTCATTAAAAATATTAATGGATCTCATTTACATAATTACATCCGCCTCTTTAAATTACAGCTCATTTCAGTATACAGATACCCAGATGGTCCACCATCAAACAAAGGAACAGTAGCAACAATAGACAATGGTCGTGAAAATATGAGACGAATTGACAGCTTGGAGGATGAAAACGACAGGTTAAAAAAGAAATTGAAAAAGGTACTAGATATTTCCATAAGGTACATGTAATGATACTTGTTTAGTGCAATATTCAGTACTCCCATTTTTTAGACACTGATCTTTTGGTATGAATTATATACTAGTAACCAACTTGTTGATATAACATAACATAAACATGATTTCAAAATAGCATATTTTGGAAATAAAACCCATTATATATATCGTGTGTTTTTTGACAAATAATTAAAGTCATTCATTTAATTTAATCACACTAATTTATGACTAAGAATAAAAGATCTGGATTTATTGTTCTGCCTACACTCGCTTGTATCACAGGCAAACAATACATCAAGCCTTTTACTCAAAATACATCTGGCATAACTGGCATTGTTGTAAGCTTCGTCTGTGCTTAGGCCAAAAAAAAATTTGTTTGGTTGCCCTCCACAGCTTTTTTCAAAGAGGGTCGGTCGGTCGTTGTTTTTTTTTTATTATTTTTTCTTTTTCAATACTCTTCCACATACCGCTAGGTCGATCGGCCGCTCCAGCCTTCACAACTTCCCCCGCGACATCCAAATCAAAACAATCAAATACCTCTTGTAGTGATTTGGGACATCCTATATATTTTGAGGGTTGAATATTGAAAAAATCAAAAATAAAACATTTTTTCTTTGTAGTTTTCGGTAAGTTTTGCATCTTTTTGAGAAAAAAAAATGATTTTCAATAAAAAAAAGTTCCAAGTCGGGCTGAAAAATAGGGTCGGTCGGTGGAGGGCAACCAAACCATTTTTTTTGGCCTTATAAATTAATGAATTATCTATGGTTATAAAGAGGATTGGACTGTTCACAAACACTTGTTAAGGGGGGGGGGGGGCTGATGCAAAAAGGGGGACCCTTAAAATTGAATATCGGAATGCAAGAGTGACCCACTGGAGTAGTTTTTAAGAAAAACGAAAAAAAACCTTCACAGTATGTCTGTTTAATTTATGTCAATTTGGCTCGCAGGGTAGGTTAATGAATCCAATTACCATTATGAAACATGATTTTTCTATAGTATTTGTGCTTGCAATGCTTTGCAGGGGGTCATTTTAGACAGTGGACTTGGTCAGTCTTGCATTTATATGTGTTTATGTATTCAATTTTAGGGGGTTAGATCCATCTGGATCTAATATTTTGTGCAGTAATTCATCTGTGCATATGCTCTGCTTATCTGAGCCAAATTTCATTGAAAAAATTAGTTGGAAAAACAGTATCTTCACATACTTGATGCGGAACTTTTCCTTAAAAAGTTTTTTCGACCACCATTTTGAAATGAGACTACAGATTTTCAATTTGTGCATGTTTTCTCAGCAATATAGACAGAACCTACACCTAACACCAATTATCTTCCAATTACAAGAGGAATTTTGGCCGAGAACATGGTTTTTGACTACTTATGATACATTCAATAAAACAACATATGTATGCAAAACTGACCCAAGTCCATGGATTTTGACAACTTTTGAATACATGTAGGACTTTTTGGGGCACTTGCAGTGCGGATTCATTTTAGTCCTTCACACACAAGGTAGCTGAAATTATAAGAATGTCTCTCCTGTGTATAACTCATTTTTGAAAAAGTGGATTGGGTCAGTCTTGCATTCTGGTATTCAATTGTTTACCCTCGTAAGAGGGGCCCTTGAAAAAAATTACCACAAATTTTCCGTTAAAATTGAGTTTATATACTTTTCTATGGGGTTGACCACTAATTTTTGTCACAAAAAAGCTTTGAATGTGCTTATGGTTAAATTATTGTATTATCTATGTTTAAAAAGAGGTTAGGACTGTTTAAACACTTGTTAAGGTGGGAGGGGGGGGGGGCTAATGCAAAAAGGGGGCCCTTAAAAATTTTTACCCTCGTAAGAAAAAAATTACAACAAATTTTCTGGTAAAAATTTAGTTTACTTTTCTATGGGGTTGACCACTAATTTTTGTCACAAAAAAGGGGACCCTTAAATTTTTTGAGGTCGCGATAATTTTTTTTTACATCAGGCCCCCCTTACAAGTGTTTGTGAACGGTCCCTTACACACCCTTTATCAAATAAATATATGAAAGCTATCTATTATTGTACATTTTCTTCTGTTAATTACAGATGGAGTGCTTACATCATGACGCCACACACGGAATGAATCGTGTACGTCTCAGTACCGGCTGCGGTATTTGGTGCGCTGGAGCTATTTGTGGATGCTGTAGTGACACACCTGAAGAACCTTATCAAGAAACCTATCGGCCTAGACAAAATGGGTTTGAAAATGGAACATTAGCGAGCTCTCGGCAAAATGGGTTTGACAATGGAGGTTTCGATATGTCAGGAGTATAATTTGCAGAAGCTGCCTTTCTTTACTCCATTGATGATTTATATTTTTCTACCGTGTCTTTTGTACAGCTTTTATTGGCAAGTTTTATTGTCAAGCCTTGATTTCAGCAACACTTTATAAATAGTTATTTATTATGACATTAAAAATGTATTTTCTGAACTTATTTGACGAAGTTGTTTCGTTACATTGAACAATCAAAAGCAGCTGTGGTTGACTAGGGTCCTTTTAAAAAAGTACATGGTAAGCTTGAAAACCGTGTTCTGCAGTCTATTCATCATCTTACGGAGACATCAACAGAATGTATGGTAATGGTGCTGAACTGCATAAAAAGAGTAGAAAAAAGTTATTGGTCTGTCATTTTTCCCAAATGGATTGAAAAGTCTTAAGGAGATTGAGAGTCAGGCTGATGTGCTGGCAAGCAAACTCATGCTACTAGAGGTGTAATTTCCGAACTATTTGGGATTTTTATTTCACATAAAAAGACAACATTGCAGTAATTTCATGTATGTAGAGGGTTAACAATCCATTTTAAATAGTTTGTCTCTGACGCTCATTTGTATAAGACAAAAGAGAACTGGAGAATGTATATTACCACAGATCTTTAAAAACGGGGAAGGTGATTAGCTGCATTTGTTTGAAGCAATGTTTTTGTAGGTGCCGAGACAATCCAACAGGCAATTACGTGACGTCTTCTGTTATACTCCACAATCTATTCAGTAGGCTTTCAAAAAAGTTCATTGACCAACCGCGTCACTAGAGTGTACACTTTCAAGTCACCTGTGCGTAGCCTCTTGACTCATCGGTATTGCAAATATACTTTTGATATAACCAAGTGAATGTTTAAATAACATTCCTTATACAATTTTTGCAAAGAATTACCACGGTAAAAGCTCCTCGTTTTATTTATCATAATGTGTTATGTATTATTCTTCCTACTTTCACCGTGGTATTTATTTGCAATATTTATTTTCAGTATCACCATGTTGTATGTTTAAAAAAAAATGAAGGAGTCAAAATGAAATTTGATGGTAATTGATTGAGAACCCCGCGCTATTCAAACATAATGATCCAAATAATCGTTTCAACTCACACATAGAATTGAGATTATATTGATTTTCTTTTGTATTTGTACAGAATTCGCAATCCCCGCTTTTAAAGATCTGTGATATTACTGACATTTGGAGAATATCTGTATAATAAATATTATGTATTTTATTTATAAGTTAATACCTATAGTTTATATAAAACAGGTTTTCCTTCAGAAGCCAATCCCTAAAAAACCTTGGAATACCATTACAAATACTCTCAAGTATATCGGACAGAAAAAGACACTACAATGCATGCAAATAAAAACATTCATAACATTCTTCTATTTTGATAAAAATATTGCACAACAAATGACATTCTGGGGTTTGCAAGTATATCAGATGTCTGAAATCTAGATCGTTCTTGTACAAGGATCTGCAAGTGGAAGCATAAATTATTTTAACTTTATATTGTAACCCATTCATAAAATGGACAATTCAGAATATAAAAAGGGACATGTTACCTGGCATATGGGTCCATTTCACCAGGTTGGGATACAGGCCACATACACCAATATCGGAAACATAACGCATGGCTTGGGTTTAGTGGTAGCATTTTCTCAAAATATTTTTGTTAAAAAGTACACATAAGAGAGTTTTCATATGATATCAATTTTATATACCTTTGAGAATATTTTCTCGAATATTTTTGACAAGTACGCTAAAAAAGTACCAACATTTTCTGAAAATTGTGTACCAAGGTCAAGAATGCATTACGTTATTGCTTCGCCCAAACAGAGACTCTGATCTAAACACAGCAGCATTCATATTGCCAGCTAGATTTACAGCAATACAGTGGGAACTTAATATAACGAAATTATGTAAGAAAAGTCCTGATACAAAGAAGTGTTTTTCATATACAGTGGAACAGGCCTTATTTTTCCTAATTTTAAATGCCTATATTAAAAATATTATTGTTTTATGCAGTACAAATTTGATATTTTCAATAGCTACATTAGCCAAGGGTAACCACTTATGTGCTGAAAATTTCAAGTTCATTGATTCACTAGAAGCTGAGAGCTTTCACATGAAAGCTTGTTTTGTATTGGTGAATAGTAGGTTTTTGATGACAAGTCTAAATATTAAGCCAATCAGCGGTTCGTTTATAGAATGTACCAATTGACTGATTAAGTCCTTTAAACACGCACTATTGATTTCGTGTTATGAGTGCATGAATGGTATAATAAACCATCGGGTAACTAATGGTCTGGAAAATACAATAACTGTTAATTGCTAACAGAATACTAGTGTCTTTAAAACTAGTCCATAATTAAAAAATATGAATTATAGATGATATGGTGTTTTATTTTCAGACAAAATGTTACAGAAGTTATCTATAACCATAGTTTACATACATTTATGATAAAATTTTGGTGCTTAACCTGAATTTTCTATTAAATTAGCAAATATGTCAAAATGGTTTCTTAGTCATAACAGTAAACATGTTTTTCTCTGTCCTATAAAACCAAAATTAGGAAATTTAATAAAAATTGGAACAAAATATAGGCAATCTAAAAAATTGTGATTTTTGCAAAAGGAGTAGTACGCAAACTAATATCAAAATCCGTCTAAATGAAATTTTCACAATGTAGTAACAGACTGTCTGAATGCAAAATTTCCAAATTAACATCAAGATTGTCAAAAATATAGGTATTTAAAGGTTTTCCTAGTTTTCAAATATGCTAATTGTATGCAAATGATGATACTACAAATTAATATTTTAAGCATAATGTACAACTTCTAAGTGTAATGTTGACAATGTTATACAAGAAAAAGCATTTCAATTAATTACAAACGAGTAATTTAAAATTTGGTTTTGACCAGTAGGTTAGGAAAATAAGGTCTGTTCCACTGTACCATTTTACTTATTTCTTTTGTTTTTTGATATTTTTAAAAAATCCTGATAAAAATGAAATTTTAGAACCAATTTCTGTTCCACTGTACCATTTTACTAATTTCTTTTGTTTTTTGATATTTTTAAAATCCTGATAAAACAAAGTTTTGGAACCAATTTGTCTGTTCCCCACAACTTTGTTATAATGGATGTCCACTGTATCTAGAAAGATGTCTTGGTACAACTAGTGAGAAATGACGATTTCGATGAATAAATTTCTATACTTTGAGGTCTCAAATACTGATTTCTCACTCATTTCAATATCATTTTAAAGCTTAACAGGAGACTTCAAACTGCTGTTATGGCTGATTAAATTCTGACTGTCCGAGCACGGAGCAAGTAAAGTTTCTTGCCCAAGGAAACAAGGAGACGAAAGCCGCCCGACCCGGGGCTCGAGATGTTTTGATATCATTTCTGATTTGGTTACGTTAACTTGGGTTCACACATTGATGACTTAGGTGGGTGATCTACATTTTGCGGTGTCTCTGGCACTGATTTCCCAGTTCAATCTCATTTTTGCTCCTACCAGACTTCACAATACTGTTATGGCTGATTGACTTTGATGGGAGAGCATCTACTTCTTGAAGTCTCTGGCACTGATTCGCCAATTCAATTCCATGTTCACTCTTAGAATGCGACTTCAAACTACTGTTATGACTGTATGATTTTCCACATAATGAACATAGATATGGACGTTCATTTGTGTGAACTCTTAAATGTGTTTTCAAATTATACTTGCATCTAAACGTCTTGCCACAAAATTCACAAGTCAGAAGTTTATCGCCATGAGATCTCAATTTGTGTTTCCTTACTTCATACTTATATTTGAATCCTTTACCACAAACTTCACAGATGTGAGATCTGTAACTAACATGCCTTTTCCTATGTTCCGTCAATGGCCCTGGCAATGTAAATGCTTTTCCACAAATTTCACATACGTATGGATTGCTACCTGTCTCTTTAGCTTTATGACTCCTCTGGTGATTATTCCAACCACTGAATGTTGTGAAGAATACACCACATATTTCACAAGTGCGCTGAAAATGATTCCGAATTCGATGCGTCTCAAGCCTTATCGGAGGGATAAGTTCATTGCATTCAGGGCAAGGGGTATAGATGTTTGCCAATTTTGGAACTCTTTTTAATTGCAAGATGTCCGTTTTGGTCACCTTTTCACCTACTAATACTTGAGAATGATTGGTTGCAAAGTGTTTTCTGAATTCATCCACTGAATCCACTGTATGTACACATATTTTACACTCGATTACCTTGGTCACATTGGGTAGAGTCAAAAATTCAACAGTTCTTGTACATTTTCTGCAGAAAAACAAAAACAAAGGAATAAAACAACAAGGTTTAATTTTGTTGCATATATGATTTTGCACAACAAGCTAAAATATATACAAAGGTCGTAATTTGGTAAAATCATTTTTCTGCAGATCCACAATATCCATGCATTCTTCAAAACACCTGCATAGTTTTATATAAAAAAAATGAAGTGAAGTATGAAAAAATCCACACCTTGGAAGGTCAATCACAGGCAACAGATGTCATATTAATATTCTAGATTTAGGCACGAGGGGTTTCCAAATACAAATAAAGGACACATTTAACATGTCTTTCTATTGCATCAC
>JXSR01S003163.1:33230-43768 GCA_000969725.1 Ophiothrix spiculata
TGAAAAACAATCATCCCCTGGCATCTTCGACAAGAAATGTGAGCACTAAACAGACTGACAGTTAATTACTAGTACCTATGAAAGCATGCATTTGTTTTGCTAAACAACACGGTGGTTGTTACGTTTACCGCTTCAAGTATTTGAAGCATTGCATTATTAAAACATATTAAAGTCTCACAACATGAAAAGAATATAAGATGATGTATAAATGAACGCTTATTTACTCAGGTTTTCTGAGAGCTAGAAGCTCTTACGCATGTATGTTATTAAATTTTTAAAATATCGACATGTGATCACGACTCCTCATGAATTATGGAGAATGAAAGAAAATGCTTTATCTGAAAATCATCAGTGAGGGTTTGTCGAACAGCTCTATAAACATATGATGAAATATTTCATTTGATAAGCTTAAGAAATTGCACACAAAACACTGATAGATGTTTTTATTGTCATCAAGCAGTGAAAAAACTGTGTAGTGTAAGTGTTTGCTTTCATATTTGAAAGAGTTGATTTAAAAACCTGCTTTAATAGGGACAATTTTGCCGAAAAGAGTTTTCAGTGGTTCCTTGTAGAGCTCATAAATGTGCATCTTCATCTTCCAGGCCAAAAGAGAGGCTTTTGAGATGCCATTATTACGTTCATGAAACCAATTTTCTTTGAACGGCTTACATTCAAGAATGCAAGTAGTTTTGAACGTAAACGGCAACTTTTTCCAAACTTGTAGATTTTTTAAATGACAAGATTATTTTAGTTTTAGTCTATTAACTGCTTACATCAATAAAACAATAGGCAATTATCAAAAAATAAATATGTCAGTTTATCACCATCTTTTTATTCTGAAAGACCTTTCAATCTACAATTCATGGAATTAGTATGAGTCCACTCAATAATTATTTTATAGTCATGACATCAGTATCAGTATATGACAGAGGTTTTTGAGCTTACAACTGTTTGACAAAAGTTGAATAGGTACCTGCTCCAAACGCATTAGCTGAGGATTATAATTGACTAAATGGCTAAATAAGCAAGAAAAACCAACAACAAACTTATTTCAAAAATCTGTTGCGCACATTTCTTGTCTCCTGTGCAAATGGCGCGCCAAATGGCCTTAACAGGATCACTGCATGACACTGCATGATACTGGCATTAAATGAAGATGTGTGTCTCTATACAACGTTTAAACACCGGAATAATGGAAAATTTTTACACAAGAAAGACTTTCATTACCTATTGCTCTTTCACACATCACCGTATAGAGCAAAACGTACGCCTAACGTACTTTACCCCACTAAAGTTCTGTTTCATGCATTGTTGTTTATCATCTGTTCGTTCGTTACAAGTACGTTTACTACGTTATCCGTACAGTCTCTCCGTTATGTATACGTTTAATTCGTTATTCATACGGTGGTGGTCCGTTTAGCACACGTTCAATATGTTAAAGTTTTTTACGTTATTCGTACGTTTTGCTCTATACGGTGATGTCTGACAGAGCCTTTACCTAAAGGCTCTTTCACACATCACAGTATAGAGCAAAACGTACGCCTAACATACTTTATCCCACTAATGTTCTGTATTATATATTGTTATTCGTCATGTGCTCGTTACAAGTACGTTCAATACGTTATCCACACGGTCTGTCCGTTATGTATACGTTTAATTCGTTATTCATACGGTGGTGGCTCGTTTAGCACACGTTTAATATGTGAAACTTTTGTACGTTATTCGTTCGTTTTGCTTTATACGGTGATGTCTGACAGAGCCTTAAGAAAGATTTAAATCTCAACAACAGATAATGATCATATTTGTGCATAAATAGTATTCAAGTCAAATCTTAAAATATTGCAGTGATTGACGTTTGAAGTATCAACTGAGGTGTATGCCCAGTTTACGGTTTCAAGAAGGAAGGATATTATTTCTCATCAACCGAGTCTGCTTCAATTAGAAATTACTTCTTGCAATGGTAATATGCCTTAAGAATAATATAATACAGTATTATCATATTAACTGATAGCAGGATTGTAACCTATTAAAATTAACCATTTTAATGAATGAACTAAGTGACACCATGGTCATCTCTCGAGTAATGAAGGTGAATAGTAATTTGTCATTTTTGAAATGTCTAATGCCTTAGAGGGAATATTATAAATAAATAAATAAATACTGGGGATTTATAGTGCGCTATGCCTCCCAGATTTTGTAATTCCACTCGGCCTCTGCACACTTTACAGGTGTTCGCTGACCACTGTGGCCCAAGTAAGCTCCATTCCACACCAAGCATCATTTCAGGTTCTGCGACAAGGGGCGCTGAACCTTGATCAGCCCACATATGCACGATCGCTGCCCGGATCAGCTCCCCGAGTTTCGTACGGGTTTCCACGAGACAATTAGCAGTTAGTTCCTTGTCCAAGGGAATTTCAAGCACACACAACATTTGGCACAGACGGGGTTCGAACTCGGGACCTTCTGCACCGCAAGCGAGCGCCTTACCGATTGAGCTAACTTGACTGCTAAAAAATTATATGTTTATGAGTAAAACAAAATTATGAAATACATGAACTTTTATCATCTTTTGAATTGTAAATTTGCGTTTTTGACAAAAAGTTTAATTATCGAAACCGATTTTATGAATGTTTATGTTTTATCTTTATCCCATCTCTATCAAGCAAACCCGATTAACATGGAGCCATTTTGTCCAACATCACTGGATCATTTCAAGATGAATAAGAAGACAGCGAGAGTATTTTGCTGGTATTATGTTTGCGTTTGGGTAAGCCTAAGTAATGAGACTGAGTATCTCCCGTAACCTGGAATCCGGTGTAATGAAATACAGTGTCCGTGTGACTTAGTGTCGTAGCTACTATTTAATTGTGTAGAACGTAGTTGTACATATGCGATCAATAAATCATTGATTGTAACTTATTCCGTGTAATTCAACTAGACCCGGACTCCTGGTTATTGGAGACACTCCGTCTCATTACACCGGGTCTAATTTCATCATAATCATCCTTCGGCTTCGACTTCCGTCGAGATACATGACACACATCTTCGCCAACTATCTTTATTACACATTGTACTTCCTAGTTAACTACACGGAATAAGTCGTAATCAATGATTTATTGATCGCACATGTACAAGTACATTCTACACAATTGAATAGTAGATAGGACACTCAGTCAGACGGACCCTGTATTTTATTACATATAGTTTCAGGTGCGTTTGTTGTTTTATTGTTTGAAAATAAAAAGAAATGGGTTGAAATCTCTTGTGTACAGGTGTGTGTCCAAATTTGATGTAATTGCCGTTTAAACCCGTTAAAGGATTGGTTGGGAACTGAGTTTTTAAGTCTTAAAAATTTAAAGTGGCAAATTTTTTTTATTGATGTACTTCCTTAACGTGTGAAATAATGTGATCCCAAGGAACATATTTTGAAACGGAATAACATATTTTCACATTGTTTTGTTATATAATTTTGTTTAAGTATAAGTGATTGAAAATTTACCGCCAACATTTGACAATTTCTTTTCCAAACGTTCAGACGTACACGAATACCAAACAAGACAAGTTGATGATTATAATATTATCAGGAACAAAAGATCGTTTTCTGATCATACCATCAGATCTAATGTCCTATTCTTTGATATTCTTTACATAAATCCCTTGAAAATGCAAAAACCGTAAAACACTTCCGATCGCAATTTAAGAGACTATTAGTCTCACAATATAATTAATCACGTTTTTCCTCTTTTTGCTCACGTGTCACTGGGGTCCTTTGCTGGTCTTGTTGTTTAAGCCTATCCGTCTTCGTTTTGAATGTTCTCTTCGGGCTTATTTGTTTTCGTGTTTTTTTTTTCATGTTCCTATGTTACACAGGGCATTGCTATTTACAGACCTCCTTGGTCTTCCAGCTTTGTCCTCCATATTGTTCCTTTGTATTTTATGTAGCTATGCAGATATGTTTCGTTGATTTTCTTGTTATTTTATATGTATATATGGAAATAAAGATTTGAGATTTGAGATTAAAGACAAATAACATTGTTTTTTAAAGGGTATATAGTCAAGCCCTCATTTTCAGAAATATGTTATGCTTTTTAATAAGCAACCGATAATAAAAAATATATATTTATCATGATACTAAATGTGGCTTGGGTCTATACAAATGCATTGAAAAAACATCCCACTATTTGTGACTACCGCTTTTCAAATGATCATAACTTTGGAACCACAAGTCCGTTTGAACTTAAATAAAATGCATTTGAAAGCAGATATTCTGAAGTTTAATGTTTATGCATTTATATCAGTTTTTATGTTGGAACCGGTGATGACTTGCTGATCTCATTTCTCACTTGTTTGACTTTTAATTTATTTTTCTCTTTGAAAAATTGCCAAATATAGCCCAAAAATATGCAAATTATGCTTGTTTTAAACAATATCCTCTGTTCAAACTGAGCCACTCCACATAGTCAAAGGCACGTTATGCATTTAAGTGTTATAATGTGAAGTAGAATTGTGTGGAATAATTTATAATTGTAATTTCCAAGCACGATTAAATGAATTCTTGTTTAATAAATCTTTTATTATGTAACGATAAAAATGCATAAATGAATTAGAAGCAGCATATATATTGGATGACAGTTAGTATTTTACAAATATAAAAAGGTTGTTTACCTTAGTGCACTAAGCTGAAGAAATAAAAAAAAATGTTCGCGGTTCATCAAAGACATATATTTAGAAAACGATTTAAAATATTTAACTTCACATTTCCAGGTACTGCAGTCATCCATATTTCAAAAAAGATGTAATAAAAAGATGAGGTTGTTATGTACGTTTTTGATAAAAGTATAAAAAAATAACACAAGGCCTGCAATATTGCGTAATATTAAAAAGCAAATCCTAAGAAAATCTCGTACAGAAATATTTTGAGTTGAAGACCTCCTGGGAAAACATTTCTAAATCCCGTTCACATATTCATTTGATTCAAATCTGAAATACGGCCGAAGTTAAAAGTGTAGTTGATGACTAATACACGTCATATGAAGGATTGTAGTATTTACTCCGTACCATGGCTGGTGTTAAAACTTACGGTTATTTTCGTGATTTGAATATGCATAAAAATGCATACAAAAAGGAATAAATCTGAACGGAGAGAAATTAGTACTACATATTTTTTCAATTTAAATGTGTGCCTGGTAATTTCATCTCTCCCGTTTTTTCTAAAATTTGGTTTATTTAGCAACTACTTTACATGAATTGTAAAGCCTATAATTATGGTTATCACTTTATCGTATATCCAAAAGATGTTAAGTTGAATGAAATAGGTTTTTGTAGAGAGTTTTTCGTGATAATATTGTTATGAATACATGAGTTCGTGTTTGCAAACTTTGCTTAACTGCAGTTATAGAAGATCCAGAAAAAAGAAAATATTCTCGAAAAAGATTATTAATCTTTAATTTAACATAAAAAGCCATCATCAGTTTAATAAAATTAGGCGCTCATATGATTGTCCAAACTGTATTCACAACAATTACTGAAATTCCAAGATAAATACGAATAATTCATTCGCATAGCCATATCTATCTAGATGATACATATGGCAATTTTTAATTTGAAAAGTCACCCTGAACTCCATAAATCAAAATGATTCCATTGAAATATTCTTCTTCTTTTTCTTCTGTTTATTTTGTTTTTGTTTAAATTGGTCAATTACAATAACATTGATCATCTTCCTGTTCTTTCTTCTTCTTGTTCTTCTTGTTCTTGTTCTTGTTCTTGTTCTTCTTGTTCTTCTTCTTGTTCTTCTTCTTGTTCTACTTCTTCTTCTTCTTCATCTTCTTCTTCTTTCTGGTATTCTTCATAATGATTCCATTGAAATCTTCTTCTTCTTTTTCTTATGCTTGTTTAGTTTTTGTTTAAATTAGTCAATTACAATAACAAGAAAGACCGACAATTGTTGTGTTATGCCCCACATTTAATGCAGATTTGAGTGATCTTTATCTGCAAAAAGTACGAATACATGAAAACCAACCAATCACAACTGTCCTTGCAATCAATCTTACTAGTGAATTATTAGGGGTTCTCAGTTTCAATTGCCAATGACTGTCCAATCAAATTATTGTTCTGTTTGAACGCAGATTCACCGGATATTGCATATTAATAAAAGTATATTGATAGAAAGATAGAATCAGAAGATCTTAAGTTTTGTCAAAATGCCTGAGGTGAAACACCGATATTTTTAGGGATTCCCCCTTACATTGAAATTATATCTGTAAACACTTTTATCATTCCGGGCTGTCATTGAATCACCGGAACTTTTAATAAAGCCTGTAAATGTAGATAGCATTGATTTCATCTGAGAAAACGTGTGTCAGGTGTTCATTCCTTTATCGTGGAAATCAATGCTTGTTGATTAACAAGGCGATAAGGAACGCAAGCCTTTATGATATATATAATAGTTTTACTTATTCCTTCTCATCAAGCTGTAGCTCAACTGCATACTTTCAATTTTCTACATATAGTGTATGCTATACAAAACATAAACATTATGTATCCATGCTTTGTAATTAATGGTGAATAAATGAATCTGAAAACATAAACACCCATTTATACGGCAAGTACAATCTGTATAATGGAAATAAGATTGCAGAATTGCTGCATTTGGTATTACCATTATTTACTATCATTATTTATTATCAAAAAACAGAAGCTTAATCTTGAAATGAAGTAACTTTCATCACTCATGTTAAAACTTATTAAAATGTTGAACTCTAAACTTGTTTGGATTTATGTTGTATTTTAGACTACTGGGACTTAAGGCTCTCTTACACATTATGAAACGTACGAAAAACGAACTAATAACGTACAATGGTTTTGTCATTGAAATATATGTAATCGATTACCAAACCAGTGTACGTTATTAGCACGTTCTCCTTCTTCGCACGGTACGGTGATGTGTGACATGGCCTTTAGTTGCAAACAACAAGAGTTAGGAGGGTTTCATGAAAATGGACCCACAATCTTGACCATAAATACATGGAAAGTTTTAGTGAAGTCAACATTCAGATACGAGAAATACGGCTTGGTTTATTTTTTTATGCATAGAAAATCGGCACAGACCGTCGTTTTAACGAATATTCATGAATTTGAGACATAAATTTAAAAGGGCCATAAACTCATCCAAATTGATCATAATTCAAAAAATGTTGCATTTAGATGAATAAATGTTGTAAAAACATCCTGAAATCCAAAATAATTGAAATTTTGCGAAATATATGTGAACATTTATGTAATTTCTTCAATATTTTTTTCATTGAGTGAGGTCAAAATTGGTCTTTGCGTTTTGCTAAAAATCTACTGTTCTTGACTTAATATATTTAAGCCATTTGGTCAATAGAAAGCGACAACACTTCTTTAACAGGTTTGCTAAAAAATTTTGGGATAGTTTGATGTAAAACACCCATCACGTAATACAATGTGACGCTTGGTCCCATGAGGTCAAATAAGACATTAAATTTCTGCGCAAAACACCATATAACCCCGGAAGCGAACCATTAAGCAACATGTGCCTATTGTTAGATATATAATTGATAAAACATCAATCTATCAACACAGCGGTCACGTAGTGTTGTGGTTAGGACTACAATTTTGAGGCGCAAAAGTCACAGGTTCGAGTCCTACCGGCGCCTTTATTTTTTTATTTTTTGAAACCAAAGTATTATTTTTTTCCCGTCATATTAGATTGATATTCCTTCAATAAACTATTTTTACAAAAGAATTTCTTTAGATAAACATGATAAAATCATTTCCCAATAGCCCGTAAATGATATGGACATTGGATGCACATGTCCCAGTCACTCGCTCGTAACTACACGTGGTATGGTAAATGACGTCAGATTTGCCTGATATAGTCCAAGACCTTCGAAAGGTATGGCTTGTCGTTCACGATGTTCGCTGTGTATATCGGGATAATGTGATGACCGACATGTCATTTCATTTCATTTCATTTCATTTCATTTATTTGTTTCATCTCATCATACACAAGAAAATACATATAATGTATGTAAGTAAGTATAGAAATACAAGGTGTAATTTTGTATTTAAAATACATTTGAGAATAATATAATATAAGACGATTCATACAAGTGTACGCGAGACATGGATGCCTCCGAAAACGCTAAGCGTGTGGGCGGAGGCACCCAGTTTAGAAAATTAGAACATATTATAAATGATATAACTGGAATCAAATTGTAAGTTGCATACATTGAGGTAAGAATTACAGTGAAAGAAAAAACAAAACAAACACAAAAAGCAACCTTGAAATCCCGCAATGAACAGAGAAGCATAAATCAAATACATATATTACATGTGAGGGTGGTTGGTTACACAGACGTGTATCTTATGAATTATGCAGTATGTAGTATATTACGATATCAGAAAAATGAGGGTACAGGACAAACATACGGGACAAAAAAAATGGTGTCACGTGACTTGAGCGTACTCATTATTTATGGATTCGAGGCTGTATCGACTGATAATGTGTTTCCTAAGTATGCTTTTAAAAGAGGCGAGGGAACGAGCAGTTTTGATTGTCTTATTTAATGTATTCCATACCACGGGTCCTTGGGTATTAAAAGTATTAGCTGCGAGCATTGATCTAGTTGGTTCAATATGGAAATCAAGGGCTTGTCTCGTGCTATAGTCATGGATGTCAGCCTTAGTGGTAAAGATATTATTTGGGAGATCATGCGGAAGTAAATTAAAATTGTGGCGGTACATATGGGTAGCAAGCTGATATTTATATATGTCCCGAACTTTGAGGGTTTTTTAGTGCTATGAATAAAGGGGTTGTATGCTCTAGCCAAAGGGAGTTAGTGCACGTTCTAATAATTGTCTTTTGTGCTATAAAAAGGGACTCTAAATTTGAATTATTTTTATCTCCCCAAACGAGTGTACAGTACGACAGTACGGTATGGTAGAACAAGAGTATTATATAGGGTATGGAGGGACTCTTTATTTAAGAAGGGTTTTACTTTCCTGGTTATGCCATTGTATTTTGAGACAATGTTAGTTATGTGAGCAGTATGAGCTTTCCAAGACAAGTTTTCGTCTATTAAGACTCCTAGGAACTTAGTTACATCAACCTTTTCAATATTTTTGTGGTCAATTTGGATGTTGAGGTTAAGCTTATTGCTATGCTTATTTTTTAAAATCATGTAGTTAGTTTTATCAATATTCAATGACAGTTTATTAAGTTTGAACCAGTTTGATATCTGTTTTAATTCGTCATTAATTAATTTTTCAAGTTGACCTGCATTTTCATGGGAGAAAAGGATATTAGTATCGTCGGCAAAAATTATAAAATGGGATTTAGGTGAAGCAAGTGGGAGGTCGTTTATGTATAAGAGGAATAGAAGAGGTCCCAGGATCGAACCTTTGGGTACTCCACATATAATATCTTCTTTATTTGAGGCTTGATGGTCATATATGACAAATTGCTTCCTTTCAGAAAGGTAGTTTCTAATCCACTCGTTGGCAATGCCCCTAATGCCATATGCATTTAGTTTACAGAGAAGAATATCATAATTAAGGGTGTCAAATACCTTGCTTAGGTCGAGGAAAATACCAAGACTATGGAGTTTGTCATCTAAATTCTTGGTAACTTTGCAGTAGAAATCATTTATTGCCATGTATGTGGACCTGTTCTGCCTAAAGCCATATTGGTGGGGACTGAAGATATTATTTTTATTGATGAAGTCAGAGAGTCGATTATGCATTAATTTTTCAAGGATTTTTGAAATAGAGGGAAGGATTGAGATTGACCTATAATTGCTGAAGATTTGGTTATCGCCTGATTTAAAAATCGGAATTACTTTGGCTATTTTTAGGGGTGATGGTACTAAACCTGTAAGCAAGGATCATAGACATCAAGTCCCTTTCGAATGTTTAATTGTACTGAATTTTCCCTCGATTTATTTACTGATTTAAAAGTCTTAAAGGAAATTAAAAAAATTACAAATTTCATATATATGATGTCTGATATCTTATCTTGCTGTTTGTATAAGCCATTTTACATAAAATTTTGTAAAACACGCTACACGTAATTAGATTTGACCTCCTGATTTTATAAGCTTAAAATTGACATTATTTTTAAAAAATGTAATGAAATGAAACATTTTTATTCTCCACTGTCAAAAATAGACTTATTTTATTGAAAAAAAAATCATCTACATCTTCATTTTCTATTTGCATTAACCCCTTTGTGATTACATGGGTTCAAAGTCCGATCCTATCCGACAGGTCACGTCGAGAAAAAAAATCTAGCGACCAAGTTTTCCTGATATTCACCCGGGATATACCCGGGAAATGAAAATTAAATTTCGTCTAATGAGCTCATTTGCATAGGTTCTAAGTACTGGCTGAATGACAATGATATAATTATGAGTGCAATTGAGTTTGATGTAGGGCCTATATGTGTTTTGGCCAAGATTGCAGGCCTGTGAGTTGGCAGTTTGATGTAGGGCCTATATGTGTTTTGGCCAAGATTG
>JXSR01S003166.1:0-10667 GCA_000969725.1 Ophiothrix spiculata
AATTATTGATACTATTTAGACTAAAAATAACAAAGACCTTGCCCTACAAAATAACAACATCTCGGTAACTACTTTAAAGGCAAAGGCAAAAAAAATCACACTTATGATCCCCATTTTTTGTTTTTTACTGATTTTTTTCTTTTTTTGTCAGACATAAGTTTTAAATCCGTTTCAGAACTTAAAAAGTAGAGATTGTATGAATTAACCTACTATATACAGAACCAAACAATTTAAACAATTTTACTGAAAGTCCATTCTTAAATCACTTACAAATAAACCATAAGTGATTTCAGTCTTATTTTGGACCTTTTTAGAGAAAAATAATAAAAACAACAAAAGAAATCCAGTATGTAAAACTTGAAAAAACACTCTGCCAACAGACTGATGATGACTATCCATTTTCAAATTATAAGGAGGAATTCTTTAGGACTTTGGGAGTAAATCGATTATCAAGGTACTTTCCCTACCCTTATGCTAGGGTCTATGATGGCAGCCAGAATTCTCTGGGCATAGAACACAGCAAGAGATAGCCTATTAGTATACCCAGTGGGAGGGTATAATGCTGGATGGTAATCAGATACCCTCTGGACAAAGGTCAAAAGGGTATGTTTAAAAAAAGAAGAGCCTCAATAGCAAACTAGGCACTAGCACCACCAACGACAAGTACTGATACTCTCAATGCACCATCTTCACTTGTGTACTCAAGTTATAAATTGATCACAAGACTGTACTTTGGATTACAAATATGATACATGATCATTGATATGATTTTGGTGGGATATGCCCCAAGGGGCACTCGCCTTTAATTTTTCTTGTGGCAAACTTCATTTTGTGCTACACCGACAAAATACATGCCAAGGTTGTATTTGAAAAAATCAATTAGAACTTATATCATCAGAAGTAGAACTAGTACTGTTCCCCTTAGATATTTCTTATGTATTTCATTGTTTCTTGAGGGAGTCAAAGCACCAATCAGTACTTGTAAAAGCCCCAAATTTGGTGTGTGCACCGTTAGTTGAGAATCACTTTCCTAACCAATAAGCCACAGAACCTGTCATGATAGAGTAACAAAGACATAGACATGGTGTTTAATCCATTTAAGAATGGCTGACTCTTAATCTCCATCCACATGACTAAACCTGTCAGCTTGGAGATGGTCTGTGATCTGGGCAAGAGACAGGTCAACACGATCACGATAGAGCAACATGGCTGCCTAGTTGCATGGCTCCCTGCTGATGACTAACATAACATGTTCCTAGTCTGGATTAGGTAGCTTGGACATGAAATGTGAGCTTGCTATGATAACCTTGTCCTTAAGTCACCTTTCATGTCCACTTGCCTCAGTCCACAGTTACACATGCAGGGCTTCAAGTAGCTGTATGTGTCATAATTAGATGTTTATAATCAGCGTCCTTTCCAATAATTCTGTAATCATGACATGATCAGGTACGATCTGAGGATAAGTGTAGCTTTCTGTTACTTTTCTCCATGTATGAAGTCATAGAATGTCCTTCCATCCTGTTCCACTCTTGGGCCCACTCTGAGCTGACAAACCTCTCTTCTCAATCATGGCAGGTCAGCCTTCTCTGGATTGAACTGAGCTATAATGGACTCTTAAACCCAGGTAAGCAGTCCACCCTTTCTTTCAGCACAGGGAATACGGCGAATCTTCATAATCACATCTTTTCCTCTCTAAAAAACCTTTGTATTTTGAGATGGCATGATGAATAGCTATGTTTTCCCTTGACTATACAGATGTGTTGATTCTTCCTGTAATTACATTCTTAATACTAGACTTGCACAAATTGAAGTATAAAAAATCAAGAAAATGCACCAAGTCCGTCTGATATATATACCATCTATATAGAGTGTAGACAAGGACCAGGTGCCAGAAATCTGAAAAAAGCGACTCCTGGTCCTCAAAATGTCCAGGGAACCAGGAGCCATTTTCAAAATTGCACATAATATTTCGGAATATCAAGAATTTATTAACAACAGAACAACTTGTTGGATTTTCTTCTGATGTATGGATTGTTTTTCCAAAAAATATCTCTGTTTTTGAATCATTTTCTTCATAAATATAAAATTGTACATGGCAAGACCCACACGCTGTGATACGGGAAAATAATGTACATTGTACAAAGAGCCATGGATAGCTTAAGTTATTGTTGTTGGATTTAATTCATGAATGCGTACTTGAAGTTTTAAGCATCTATAGGCGGATACAACAACATAGAAAATGTAAGTTCACGTCAGAGACAACCAAACATATATGTTAAAAGGCATGCATCAGTCCACCAACAATATTGAGGTTGATTTTCATCAGGGCCGTAAGGACAGAGAAAATGGAGAAGCCTTTAATTTGAAGATCATGTATGGATTGACAATCAATTAAGCTCACATATATGACTTGAAAATGACCCCAGTGATTGAACTTGGTGCAGGTGGTACAATGCCAATGCTAGAACTTTCTGGTGATCAGGTGACATTAGCAGCCAAGACTCGTGTCTAACAGAAAGACTTGATCATTAAGATGGAGGCAACAAGTGTCTCCAATCTTATCACATGAGTGTCATAACTACAAGATGATAATGGTAGTTGTCACCTTGTTATGACATAATTAATAGCAAACTAACAGGACATCATCAATGACCAGCAATCACATCTGAAAAACATCCTGAGGTTGAAAAAAATACAAAACAGGATGATTTGACTGCACACCTAGTACAGGTGTGCTGAGATAACGGTCATTTCATTACAGCCAGATCACATCTACAAAAGACTTGACCATTCAGTCCTGGCTAGATGATGACCGACTAGCCAGTCAACATGGTCAATGATCTTCACATTGTAGGAAGCAGGGGGAAGCAGGTCAAGAGACTGACCACATTAATTTGTTTCTTGAGTCCTTAACTTAGGCGATAGGTGTCAACACTAAAACACCTTGTTATTAAGGTACTTCCTCTCTATATATAATACCCATGCCTCATTCAAGTAACCCTCTTCAGCACAAAAAATACCGACCTTCACTCTGGTCATCACAAAAGTAACTTTTGTGTTGCATCATTCATTTCACTTTTGTTCATTTACATACATGAAAAAAATTGAAACAGGTTGTCTTTTTTCATGAAGCAAGTGAAATGAATGATGCAACCTAAATGTCTATTTGCGGAGTTTAGTTCCAAAATATCGACAATTTCAGTATGGATCAATAAAAGGATGAATTGGAGTACTTGAAGCTTCTTTGAATTGACAATTTCAGCATATAAAAACAAGATATGACAGTTTATGATTGTCTTGAAATGTTTTCCCCATTTTCAATCACAATAATATTATTACCACCCCCCCCCCCCCCCCACAACACACACTGAATATCTTTCTGGATATAAATCCTTGAATTGTGTTTGTCCATCTAAACAGTGAAATTTAAAGATAAGCACCAAAACTAGAACACAAATTTGTACCAATATTGTCATGTTCAAAAACCTAAAACTCCAATGCATACCATTGCCAGTCCAATCTGTTAGCATGTAGCACATAGCTATGTAATACAGGGAATAATGTGGCAACCATAAGGTGTCTGCTTAGTTAACCCTTGCATAGTGTTATCAATGCCATGTTTGGATAGAGAATTCCGCACCATTACACCACAGATCTTACATAACCACAATAAAGCAACATGCATCTAGCAGCTTTCTCCTATTATTCTTGCAGTGTCCTCCTGGGATCTTGTGCTAACATCATACAACACTTGTATGTTTTGAGGAAACTGTGACTTACTTTGGAAGTCAATGGCACCTTTTGTTTGCAGAAAGGCTGACAAAGAATAAACATTTTATAATTGTTAGAATACGATGATGGAACGTGGTTATGAATACCTTACGCATTGTTGGCTTCTGCTAGCAAACCTTGTGTTGTTTTATCCAACATGTCCAAGAATCCCCTGACCTGCTTTCTACTGTTCTCTGACCATTGTTCTCTCAAGATTCTCCTTTTTCAAATCAGTTTGCTAGGTCAATCTCTGAGCTTCATATGTTTACATATTGTAGCAGAACTTCTGAAATATTACGTTTCACTTTGTTTGCTTGATTTTTATAACTTCAGGGTCACTTTTTCAACTATCTGTTTTCCATAAAACCATTTTCAATAATGAGTTTTAACCAAAGAAACAATTGATTCAGGGCAATAGAACAATTTAGAACAATGAAGACAAATTTGTACCCATATTGTCATGTTGCAGTACCTTGGACTCAAATGCACACCATTGCTGGTTCAATCTGTTAACATGTAGCACATAGTTATGCACGGTATAATGTAGCACACCATAAGGTGTCTGCTTAGTTAACCCTTACATTGTGTTATCAATGCCATGTTTGGATAGAGAATTCCGCACCATTACACCACGGATCTTACATAACCACAATTAAGCAACATGCATCTAGCAGCTTTCTCCTATTATTCTTGCAACATCCTCTTGGGATCTTTTGCTAACATCATATAACACTTGGATGTTTTGAGGAAACTTTGACTTACTTTGGAAGTCAATGCCACCTTTTGTTTGCAGACAGGCTGACAAAGAATAGACATTTTATAATTGTTAGAATACGATGATGGAACGTGGTTATGAATACCTTAGGCATTGTTGGCTTCTGCCAGCAATCCTTGTGTTGTTTTATCCAAGAATCCCCTGACCTGCTTTCTACGTACTTGTTCACTGCCCATTGTTCTCTCATGATTCTAATTTTTGAAATCAGTTTGCTAGGTCAACTAGTTTGATATGTTTACTTGATGGAGCAGAACTTCAAAAAAAAAATTGTTAAATTTATTTGCCTAATTTTTGTCAATAAGTCATTGTTTTCAACTTATCTATTTTCCATAAAACCTTTATCTATTGACTGATTCAGGGCAACATAATAATTTGAGGTCCTATTATCAACTAATGGATTGGCCTACTTGTTACCTGGATGATAACCAAAGGAACACATCAAAGGCAAGTTGCTAATTTGAGATAAGGATCTAATATCAACCCACATCAAATTCAACACAAGTATCAGGCAGTTTGGATACCAGATATCGGGGCATAATTGTTTCTAAAAGCCACAATTATCCTTAACAAAACACTTAGCCAATGGTCGCTAGAAATCCCAGCCTAAGGCGTAGATCTCTCGCATTCAATGGTCACAAGCCTACAGCGTACATCTCAGCAAGGGACCAACAACATCCTTAACACCTCCCATTATTACTGCAAATTGCTTCCGGACTTCCTCCTTACCAAGCTTAATATTGCCCAACACCACTGCGATCAAGACTTATCAACAGTTTGAAACAATATGCAATTACTGGTCAATTAACCATGAATCTATTGATAGGCCTGTGGTCTAGTACTAGCAGTAACGACATTGCTTGTAATAAGAACATACTAGCTGACCTATCTACAGGTTTTTCACCAAACATAAGGTAGCTGACCTAATAGTCACTGTATCCATATCACTCAACTAGTTTGCGTTCTAAGTTTCCTCTTTTAAGTGGCATGGGAAAACAGATAAGTATCCATAAACAACCTGCTGATCTATTCTTACCACTAGTTGAACTGTAAGAATGGTCTGAATTGACACCTTTGCCTAATCCACTGCCCGCTTGAACAACAAGCGGGACAACAAGAAGGTCCATAACTGACAGCAGTGCCTAACCGTGTCACTAACTACTGTGTCAGTAACTTCGTCTCAACCCTATACAACTAATCCTTATTCTGCAAAGTCTAGCTTTGTTATATTGTATGTAACAGGTCATCAACTTCTGTTCTAAACAGATCGAAATTTTTTCTCAGAAAATGATATTTTTTGTTTGCAAGATGCTCTGATAAAACAATGTATCTATATTAAGCTTACATTACATTCGGCAAATCCTATGACCTATCCTGATGATTTAGTGACCAAGTAGCGAGCGCCCAGCGGAACACACAAGCGGTTCAGTTGAGCCTTTATCCAGCTACTCAGCCAGTGCATTTTGCCCAGTTTACCAAGAGTATACAAATATTGACTGCTCCTGAGGGCAATAGTAAAATTTATTATACCTTTTAAATATTTATGAGCTAATGGTACTAATTCATTGGTCAATCGCAATTGACACAACAAAAATAAATAAAGCTATTGGTTTATTATTCCAACGAGCGGATAATATTCCTTCTACCGAGACATCAAAACAAGAGGAGAAAAAGCACCTTAAATCCGCATTGGGTGTTTGCGGTTACAAACCTTGGACCTTTGAAAAGGTCAAAAAGGTCCTCAAACCACATGAGAAAGCTAATCAGACTAAGAACACTACACGTAATTCTTGTCCAACACCTGTTGCTATAACACCACCATCCATTACATTTCCAGCATGTCTGAAAAGATCAGGAGGATTTTTAGATCTCACAATTTAAAGTGTCCTTCAAGCCTGGAAATACGCTGCGGCAACAATTAGTTCATCCCAAAGACAAACCTCCGCGTCATGAACTACAAGATATTGTTTATGGTTTTAAGTGCGGAGATGGTAAATGTGCGGAAACTCATAAAGGTGAAACTAAACAGTCTATGCACAAGCGTATGTACCAACATAGGAGACCCAGTTTAACAGGACTTAACGATTCTGCTATTTATTCACATCCCAAGGAGTTTGGACACACTTTAAGGATAAAGGTATTGTTATTTTGGACAAAGAATAAAAGCGGTTTGAAAGAGGAGTCAAAGAAGCCATTTATGTCCGTAGGGAGGAACATTCCTTTAAGAGCACAGTTTACCCTCTCATATTCTGAAATATTTAATGCTTTATAACTCAGCAACCAATAAGTAAATCCATATAAAAGTATACATTTCTAGATGTAGATTTTCATGAAGAAGATGATGGTTAGGTCAGTTTTAGACCAAAATGTATGATTTTGGACCAAAGGTCCAAAAACCCTATTTTTTGGACCACTATATTTGTAAACAACCTAACTTAATTTTGAAAAAATAAAAGTTGGACATCTTATGCTTTTTAGAATCTAGAAACACATGTCAAGGAACATACTTCTCAATTTTTTTATTTTTTTTGACTCAATTTTTGAAATATTGCCAAAAATAGGCTTAGAATAGGCCAAAATTGACGAAAAATAATTTTGGGCCTATTTGGGTAAAATTTCATGATTCCATGAATATTGAAAACTGACTTTCAAGGATTTTGGCATAGGCCCAAAATCCACGCATTTCAACATTTTGACGCTATTTAGTCAATGTTGTGAAATTTGAATGAAAAGTGAACTTGATCTTCTACTTTCAGGTCAATAATTTGGTAGATATTTGCAGTCAACCAACAAAATTAACGTGAAAATATATAAAGATGGTTTAAAATTGACAATAAATGTCAAAATCCCCCCATTTCAAATTACTTGCAAATAAACCCAAATTAAAGGCATGTGCTATCTTAGTCAATTTCGTCTTGGATGCCTACAATCACGACAACTGTTGAATTTTGTGCATTTTACCCATTTTAGCCTTTCTCCAGCAACTTTGATGGAGTCTACCTTGTCCATATTTTCTTCGTTTCACTTAAAAGCTGTTTGAAATGCTTAAAAATAGTCACTGGTTTCTAAGAATACCAAATTTTGTACAATTTGAGTTGGTTTTCTACTCATTTGAACTCATATACTGAAAAAAAGCATTTTGACTTGGCTTGTGTTTAAAGGGCGCACAACAGTAAATAACTCCTCCATTGAAATACACGTAAAAATGTCTGTCGCAAAAATGTTTTTTGAACCTGAAGCAGCAAGGTTCTTCATTCAAATTACATACCAATGGAAAGTATCTTTAACATATGTTTCAATGTACGGGTGTTTTTCCACCTCATTTTTGCACTATGATGGCCCAAACAGCGCCCTGATATTTCCTTACCTGCTTTTCAGCTTGAAAACCCATTATCGCCATTTTCATAATCCGAGGAACTACTTTATGACGGAAATCAAAATTCTGAATATAATCGATTCATTTTATTCAGAACACGTGCAGCTTTCATTTGAAACATAAAACTTCAACAAACACCATTAGATACTCGTACAATAGCATAAAACAGGTCCAAATATTCAGCATTTTTTACTGGAAATCAAACCATTACAGGAATCGCGGATTGATTTACTTTAGAAATACTACTGGCTGCGAGCCTATTACCGGGTTTGGGGTAAAAGGCCCACAGCCAGTACCTCGGGGAAAATAGATTGCACTACTTCCCTTCTAATCATGTAGTATTTGTATACTATTGCCCAATGTGACCGTGAGACTATATACTATATAGTATGATAGTCTCAAGATCACTGAGGGAAATACTTTTTACTATTGACAGAATGAAAGAACAGTCAATATTTGTTTTATATACCGATTTTGTTTTGGGAGGGCAATAGTAAAAGACTACTGACTGGCTATTGACTACCAATCATTATATAAAAGAAAATCAAAGATATCCCCAACTGGACTATTTTATGCTCTTATATCAATATAATAAAATATTAACAAAAAACATAAAAGGAAATCTAATCGGGCTGTTTATGCAACCCAATCTAGCAATCTCTAGATCATTTACCCAAGCTATTTCTCATCTCACTTGTGTCCCTGCTCATCATCCTCACCCAGCTATCTTCATTAGTCACTTGGGATCTCATCTGCCTATCGATTCTACCAGACAAATACCAACCTGTTTTAGACACCAGTTATCAGAGCCAGTATGGATTCAATATCTGAAATAAACACCAACGATCATAGTATCTGTGGATGTTTCCTCCTAAAAAAATAGTTCACACCATTTCATGACAATATTCATTTCCATGTAGCTCTTCCACATTAATTTATGACAAATTTCAATTGAACTGGACTATCTTATAGGCTATAGTAATATTTTGGGAATATTTTGAAATGCAGAGATAAAGTAGTTCAGAATAAGGAACCAGAACTCTAATAGTTGAACCTATGTTGAAAGGGAATAGGCTAAGGTTGAAATGTTATAATGGAGTATCTCTTAGAAGCAAATGCACCTTAAATGTTTACCATGTGTAGCTAGCTAGATGCATCTTTAAAAACAGAAAACATATAATCAATCAATCAATCAATGATACACTGTACTTGCATGGCATGCATACCCCATGAAGGAGTCTATTCGTACAGGGGACCAACGTCTTAACGTGACTTCTGAACCACCGAGCAAGCAGAGTAAATTTCTTGCCCAAGTAAACAAGGAGACAAAAAGCACCCAGCCCAGGGCTCAAACCCACAACCTAATAATCTCACGTACACAAGATGAACAACACTGTATAAACAAAACAATATGGGATTAAATACGTTAGGCGTACGTTTTGGTCTATACGCTGATGTGTGACAGAGCCTTACATCTTTGTTATCTTAAAAACACCATTAATTAGGTCAAATCAATCTTAAATCAAGCATACTGTCCTAAATAATGAAACATTACTCAGAAAGTCATGACTTCTTGCTGTGACATCCCGACTGCTGGGAAAACTAAGCCATAGCAATGATGATATCTCTTTCTTGCTAAGCCTATTTCCGATCTGAATTCTGCACTGACAACAGCCAAATGCCGTGTCACCTTTAGTCTCTAATCATACTGCCTGACAGATACACAATATATAGATGACAGCATCATGGTATGATGAGCAGGAAACACACACGTACCATCCTTGCTAATCGGCATTTCCTTGTGACTTCATACAAATCGACAAGTATACATGGTATGACTGACTAAATATCATGGCAACAGACAGGATGAATGTTGCTTCACTCCAAATTAGCTTCAGCAATCTACTACCAATTCAAAATCTGGAACCCTTTCAAATGCAATGTGAAGATTGGGAGCTTTACCAATATAGAGCGTTTGCACATGATGTCATATTACACCATAACACCCCTTGTCCAACATGACGTGAGAAAAACCGGGAGAAAAACAAGAAGTCCTGTAGCATTTCATACAATTTGGAAAACCACTTTAAAATACAGTGACATTAATGATAGCACATTCATCTAGTTAAAATTGCGAACCATGCCATGCAATAAATCAAAAGTCACAACTGATTTTTGTATTTCTAAATGAAGGCAGACATCTTGGTGGTCCACATGGCGGAAAAACAAAACAAACAAAACAGTCTGCATGCATGGTGCTTATTGAGTTGTGAAAACCCTACTAATGGAAATGACATGTTTGTAAATTGCTTATATTTTTACAACAGGGTCAATGTATCAGTCATTCATAGAACTGCAACATTTTGCACCGTCTTTTTATGTTTATTAGATTTTCTGGGCTAAATATAAAATGCCATGATTGTGTTTGGACACAGTGAAGCCATTTTAACTGAAATATTGATCATAAAATAATAGTTTTTTAAATATCATTTATTTTGATCCATAGTTGTGGATCCAAGACAGGATAAGAAGAAGAAACAAATATTAGAAACACAATCGTCTATTTCGTACACAGAGGGAGGCTAAACGTATCATGCGGGCAATATAAAGTTCCTACAATCTGTGTAGACATTTGACATATTAATGTGTTTGTATTCCTTATTGTCTAGATAATGAGGGCACACAGTGGGATTGGAGATAGATTCACGATCAAACTGTGAAACATAGACAACTGCAATAATTTCACAG
>JXSR01S003166.1:20096-32806 GCA_000969725.1 Ophiothrix spiculata
AGTCTAGATTTGTCGCTGTCGTTGTGTTGGTATGCTGAAAGTATTAGATTGTAATGAACAAATACTTTGACAGCATTGGATCATATGTTGCTTAACACGCTTTATAATATGTTACACAAATGAGGCAATGTGTTACGGGTACCATTATCGCCTTATTTGGGCAAATTCTTATGATGGCAAAAGGGATGTTCATAAAATAGCAGGATAGTTTGGCTTTGTTTTTGAGACAGGTTGATTACGCTATGATAATTATTAAAATAGTTTATCAAGGTGGTTTAGATGGCTAATTTTTTGTAGCATTGAACAGTTGAACGAGACCCGTTGGGTGTATAGACCGTGGCACTCCACTAGAATGCGTCCTTCAAATAAGTGATGTGTTACAGCAAAAGGTACCTTAACTAGGAGCCACGAGTGTCTGATTTACAAACTGTTAAGAACCAATTAATAATCAATATTTGAAGAGAGAATAATAAATTTAAGTCATCATTTAGGTTCCTGGATGAAATAACAATAGAACAACGACAATACAGAGGTGTGAGAGGCCAGTCGACAAAAAACGAAGAAAAGCGTCGTAAAGTTGGGGTAAAAGGTCAAAAATGGGTCGAAAATGAATGAAAAAGCTAAACTTTTAACACATGACCATTTTCAAAAACGAGGAAATCAGCTGAAAGAGGAACTCTCACATCTCTGCCCTCTCTCTCTCTTAAAATATTGATTGCTGATCAGTTTGTTAATTATACACTTGTTGCTCCGGCTTAAGGTACCTTTTGCTGTAACGCATCACATATTTTTTGAATTCACTTTAATATTAGGTATGAACTCGTTTAAAATTTTCAGTTGTTGAATTCACCTCTGATCTGGCAAAAAGATGAAATAAGGAGACAGATATTCAATATTGATAACAACATATAGAAGAGTACAAGTTGAGCCAAGGGAAGTAGGCTTACATGGATCAGGACAGTTGTGGCTGGAGAAAACGTATAGTCGCCTGCTCCACAGCCAAATGATGGTGATGATTAAAATAATGGCTTGTCGAAGCATCAGGTGCTTACAAAAAAAAACTTCATACTGATCCAAAATGCTATGTAACATGCTGCATGCATTGAATAAATATGCTTAATGAGCTCAAAAGAAATACCTGTTGAAGAAAGGTGGTATCTTTTTGAAAGCTCACCCATTTTGTTTGTATATTCGACTGCACATTTTGTTTGTTGGTCGATTTGATATTTAAATTGGCATATTTTTTATTTCGCTTCCCTTAACTGAATAATTTTATTTACTCCATGAATCAAGGTGATTTAATTTGCTTCCTTATTTTCAAGCTTCTACCTGGAGCTACAGTAACTAGAATTGGTAAACCTGGACCATATAGACCTATGCCTGGACAATTTCATTAACCCCAGACGGGCTCAGGTTCTTGAAGAATATACCTACAGCTAATCTGTTGGCAAACCTGGACCATATAGCTCTATGCCTGTTCTAACTCATTACCAAAGTTTTTTTACCTAAAGCTACAGTAACTATCCCAAATAGAAAATTGGTCAACATGGACCATAGCTGTATCCCTAGGCTAACTCATTAACCCTAGATGGATCTCAGCATAGATTTTTGGTCTCAGGTTCGTTGCAACCCTGGGATTCTGCAAGCATGGAGACAATCTTATTTATATTATGAATCTGCTCTCAATAAAGGAGACATCATTCTGAGCCAGAAATTGGTACCGACTTTCACACAATATTTGAGGAGCTGTAATGATCTGACTTGCAACAACTCCGTTTCACACAAATATTGACTTGCCCTACTTAACCTAAGTATGTTTTGACCAGAAGAGGCTTTTGAAATCTTTATTTTGAAGATTGATTAATTAGATAAAGTGATCTTTCTGATAGACAATATTTAATTGGCAGGGCACAATACCTAGATCCCCAGGACCAGAATGATATGTTGATGGTAGGCTAGACAAAATGAACAACCACTATGGCACCATTTTGTTGTCATAAGGCAGGGGAGTGGGTCGGTAGAGTACAATATGCTTGCATAATAACGATGTCTATTTGATTTTGCGTTTATGAGAAGATGGATTTGGTTTATCCAAAATCTGTGGGTCATCTGAATGTATGCAGTTATTCAATATCTCTTGGTCACCTGATTTTTCTTGACCAGTTAACTGAAAAAATAGCCATCCATTAAGGTTTTCTACCTGAGCTGAAAAATTTCAAATATTTTGATCAATATCTGTAGTTTGAGGGAAATTTTTTCATTTCTTCTAAAAATTAGGTCTAAAGAATAGAATAATATTTCAAATTGGGTCTAAAGAACAGCATGAGGCCTAGAAAAGGGGACCTTGACTGCCAGACTTAAGTATCCTGCTATATGTATGTGAGAGCCCCTTCCTTCCCTCTTGTGGAAATAGGCTAGTGATGAGGACAAAAATATAAGTTTGCTTGTCCTCGACCGATGGACCGATTCCTCGCTGCGACCGTACAACTTGTTTTTTTCCTACAAATGTCTTTCTATTTTTTTGCTAAATATTGAGAAATGCTGATGATGAACTCAATTCTTAAAGGAGCTTGGCCCGGTTTTTTTTAAATTTAGTTTTCAATGTCATGTGAAAGAAGACCACTCAAGAGATCTAAGTTTCAAATTTCAGCTGAATCTGTCAAAACGTTTTGATTTTATATTATTGGTAATTTTGTATTTCAGAGCCGTCCATATATACAGGGTGAGTTAAATTAAAGTGTAATCAACGGGAGTAATTTTTTACAGGAAATCTGTTTATGTTTATCAACCTTAATTATACTTGCTAAATAGCAAATTTAATCAGCTTTCATGAGAATTTTAATTTGTTGAAATTGACCATTGCATTCAAAAGTTACAGGCGTTTAAGTAAAGGTACCCAATTTTGATGTCGAACAAATATGCTATAACATGAACTCTTTACTGTACAGCAGTGCAATGGGTAATATGTTATTAATAGTGCATTGATGAATTTGACGCAACATTCAAAATGTTAAACAGACACGCATTTTGCAGAGATACTGTAGAAGAATCATGATGCAGATAAAGTACTGATGGTCATTTCAAATATCAGTGCACAATCTTGACAATCAATGCCAGGAGATAAATCAGGGGCAACAATGTAGCAACCGGCAATGGCATTTTGTTGCAATTAGGTATCACCAGACTCATAGTCCGGTTGAAGATCGCCGTCTGTTTTGTATGTTATTAACGGATCCGATCTAGGTCCCATCACCTCAAGCTATATAAAATATTGTTTATGAGCTAAAGACAAAGCAACTCTTATTAACTCTTTCAGTTCTGAATTGTCATATATGGGTATACAGCCCATACTAAATTAATCTACACTCATATAAATTGGAAAGCCTGAGCGGTCTCTTGTATGCTCCTTAGGAAATGCTGAGGTGTTCTATCGGATCGAAAGGGTTAACAGAAACAAGGAAGGGTTTGGAAGGTCCTGATCCCAATGATTCAATAAAACCACAACCAAAAGAAAACGGCATTTTTGAGAGATCTGAACATTACCTCAAGAGCAAACCCACAAGTCCATATTTCACAGTCCACATTCAACAGCCTATTGGTTTCTTGTTGTTTTATTTCCAAAAGCATTCCTATCATAACAATTGAAAGAGACAACAGCATTTGTTACCAGTACGCACGTAAACTAAATAGCGTAGTTTGTTCGCCGTTAAAATTGGGTACTTCCACTCAAATGACTATAACTTTAATATGCTTTGTCCGATTTCAACAAGATAAATTTTCTATGAACGCTAATGAAATATTACATCTCATAAAGGAACAATTTTGAAAAAGAATTAAAGGAACTGGTTATATAAAATCACTGATTAGATTACACTTTATTTTGACTCACCCTGTATTACTGTGTAAAATTAATTATATTTACCAATTAGACACATTTTCATATTTATCCCCAAACTGAACATAACTCAGCCATGAAATTTCAGATGGGTTATGAGAAAAATATGAGCAACATTTTGGTTCCAAAATCTCGAAAAGTTTGAAAAAAAAAGGTTGAGGCAATTGGACATGCTCCTTTACCTTTCTATATACATGTAGTGTGATTCAGATAAGTATATGTGTACCGTCGCGGCAAAAGGGTCCAGTTGGGTCAAAACCAAAATATGGAGATTTTCATATGGTGGTAAAGCTCATTTAATTCCCTTTTCAATGATACCAAAATCATGCAAATCGGAGCTTTGGGTGACAAGTTTTGGCAAATTATAAAATCGTACTCATAACCGTTTGTTAAAACACAAATTTTCACATTTTCATGATGAAAACGATTCGACATAGCGATAAAAATCACACTTTTTTACAAGTTAGTCGTTATATTTGATTAACCATCTTTACATTTTGGATACAAAAGGGTTCAAAGATTTCATTTCCACAAAAAACTCAAAATTGACCTTCCCATCATATTTTGGTATAGTTCAACTTTACCGGCCTCTAGCGAAAAATGGAAGTTGCCGACAACTGGTCCCTTTTGCCGCGACGGTACACATATACAAGCTAAAACTGACATTTATTAAAACAATAACTTCAACACTTGAAACTTAGTGAATATGTAACACTAGCACATATTATATTCCTTTTAAAACACCTTTTTAACAGTTTTCAACTCCCTGGGTTAAGCTCCTTTTCTTCCAGCCACGTTCTGCTAAACAGGAGATTACATTGTGTTACGGCATTACCATGTTAGGTATTCATCAGAATCATTGATTTTCGATAATTCGACCAAATTGGTGGTCAGAGGTGGGAAGCATACTTTAGTGTCCATAACTATAAACCACACGATTTGAATCAGGGCCATTCTCAGGCCAGAAGTCTTTCTCAAAGGACCTTCTGGACCTTTGAATCATGAGCCTCAACAGGAAGATAGGGACATCCACTCACAAAAAGAACTCTAAAAAGCTTAAAACTGCTGTGATTTAAATAATTCTTTCACTATTCGATTTGAAATATTTCTGCTACAAATGTTTAGACACAAAAAAACAAAGTCAATCTTCAGACGAAACATCTGAGCCCAGAAAAATGGCTCAGGAGCTTGTATACTTATCCAAATCACCCTATATACGGCATTGAAATTGTTTGGTCGCTCTGACCCAGGTATGACGTCATACAAATTAATATTCCTAATCTAAGACCTGGTCTAATAATTGTGAATACCAACCCTGGCAGACATTGTGCTGGGAGGACTGTCAAGCATGACAGTAAGACATTGGTAATTTTGACTCCAAACCTGTACATAAAAGCTGGTATTTGTTCTTTCTGAAAACAAATCTTCCGAGGTCACAAAGTCTTGCAAACATTTGGTAAACTATAAGAACATGCAAGCAAGAGGACAGGCCAATTTAGCACAGTACACTTATCAAAACAATCTGTAGCACATTTTCAGTAGCCACATGCAAACTGGTTCTACAATTTCTACAAAATACTGGTTCTGATTACTGATTTCAGGACTTCAAGTAAGTAATCATTTCCAGCTTCTGTTTAATGAGTATAAATGCCCTTACCAGATTCAAACATATGTTATTTGATCAAACCCAAATGTTTGTTTAGAAAGGACTTTTCACACTTACAATTCTCATGTTGGTGGGTGCATACATCAGAACATAAATAACCCTTTTTATATTTGCTGTAATTTTGAACTTTGAGGAAAACATGAACATTTGTTGAACTATCCTATCAAATGATGGCTTTGACATTTTAATGTCACAGTTTGAGTTTGATTTTACCTGTGGGAGAAGACGTGATCCTATTCACGTTTACCTGGTAGGACATTCTGTCTTTGAGTGGAATGTTACTATAATTCTGAAACAAGTGATTGGAGTCTCAAACATTACTGGCTACAAGTAAAAGTATGACCACTAAAATATTGCAAACATACGCAACAACAAGGATACAAGTGAGAATTATAAATCATCATTTATCATTTAAAATGATCATATGCAAACAACTATAATGTTCAAAATTGTTAATGCATCTTCTTCGTTTACCTTTCAAATTTGTCCTAATAGAAATGCAATCTTAAAACTTTAAGCCCAATGATTTCACACCTCTAAAACAGGATGGTCCCTTCATGCAGGCCTTTTGACCATTCCCACAAAATTTCTTTTTACAGTCTGTGATCATTGTCTTGATTTCTGTGTTTTTACTGTTTTTAATGATATTTTCAGTATGATACTGTGAATAAAATGGGTGCTCTTGCTATCAATGTTGGGCAATGAAGAGTTGAATACATAAACATACTACATAGAGTAGTATTTCTACTATGTTGTTTTGATATTCCAACATGCATTGAAAATATTAGAGAGAAATCAAATGAATTTGTACTTGGACTGAAATGTTAAAGGGGCAATTCATGATCCACTTTTATGCTCAAGGTCACCTCTATGAAAATTTAGTTTTTTAGCTAATAAGAATTCTTGACTGGTATATGTTACAATCCCCAAACCATTCTTTCAAACGTGCTTGCATTTTTGAGAAAAGTGAGAAAATTAGTCATTTTCTAATTATTGTCGGGGCCCGACAATAATTACAACACAGAAATCTATGGAGATTTTTAAAATACTCAAAAGCTTGTAACCTGAAAAAGAATGGTCGGAATCAAGTGAAATTTTGAGAATAAACTTATATTGTACTCTTCTTTTTTATTTAGCTAGAAAATAAGTAAGGGTTTTCTCACATCAAAATCATGAATTGCACCTTTAAAATTTGTCAAATTCAAAGGGAACATCGTCATGGTATGGGCCAACACTTCAGCAACTCCTTTTCTCTTGTAGGCGTAAATTCAGATTTAAAGAGGATAAATTTAGACTTTCAATTATACCCTTATGGGACCCACTGCTGCTGTTACGATTTGCTCAAGTACATAATGTATATCCAACAATGTAATTGTAGCAGCTCTAAATTTAGGATTACATTACATGTAATCCAAGTTGGATCAATTTTGACGTCTAAATGATTACGTGAATTAAGGATTAATCCATAAATGTTAACAAAAACATATCACATGGTCGTTGGCATTTCCTGTTCCAATTAAACGCCAGTAATTACCAATGTCAAACGACAAATGTCGCATACTCCACCCAAGTAAGCTTTAAGCTTCCTGATCACTTTATATTAATAATGTGCCAACATTGGAACTCATTAATAATATGCCCACATTTAAACTCATTGTGTGCGTGATAAATGAAACCGCATTAAACAATACAAAAATCAAGTCATGTATCGATTGGGTCATAACTGAGGTTGCTTCTCGAGTATGTAAGATCTGCTTCACAGATCAATATCACATGGTATATGAGCTTGTCAGTTGCTCCTCCATCTCCTGAAAATGTGCACTAGCAGGACACTCGCCATGGTAGTGCAGAGGTTGTGCAATGCAGACGTCTGCACTAGCGGGACACTCGCCATGGTAGTGCATGGGTTGTGTGCAATGCAGACGTCTGCACTAGCGGGACACTCGCCATGGTAGTGCATGGGTTGTGCAATGCAGACGTCCCTCCTAGAGGGAAGCATGTCTTAGTTACGGTATTGACTTGACGTGGTAATTTGGGCCAGAATTTGGGCCATTATCTTGACTGCAATGTCTCATGGTATCGGGCAGGTAAATAGGATTCAAGCTCCATTTGAGGGGAGAAAATCCGACAAAAATGTGGGCCAATGAAATGTTTAAAGTCCAAATACATACATTATCAATCAAAGGTGTAGCTAGGTAAGAATCATTGCCTGGGCAAAGATCCCTCCATGACGTGTTTAAGTCAGTCACATGGAAGACCCTCAAAAGACCCTTTATTGTTCCAAACATGACAACACAAAGAGTTTTTTGAGAAGGTTGAAGAAGTGGGAAGCTGAAAAGTGTGAAATGTTTGATATTTAGTACCTTCTCAAATGGTCGATCTGTGAAGACCTGCATCCTGAAGACTGTGCCATCACCTTACAGTTTTGCCAAGCTACCTCCCACCCCAACACAAAGAGCACATTGATAGAAATGACAAGGTCACTGCACTAATGAACCATTTTCAACTAGTTTGTTTTCATTTGAACCATTTCATGTAGCTCCATGTTACTCTTCAAAACCAAATGATCTACATGCCATTAAACGTTTACAACAATTTGTTCAAAAATCAAGCCAAAGCCCAAGGAGCTAAACATGGATCCCCACTACCTGCCCTGCAGAAATAAAATCCATTTGACAATGTTGATTTTGGCCTTAGCTTTGAACACAACATTATTGATAGCATTAAATCTGGGCTTGCTAAGTGAGCTTCCACGTTGACCTTAGGTCAAGTGTGAAGCCCGCAAGAGATGTCACATATTTTAGGGATACTGTCTGCCTGATCCGGGGGTCCAGTCTCCACATGATTGGCTATACATCCATGTGCGCAACAAGCATCAAAAAGGGTCTGAAATTCACAACTCTGAATGTCTTTTCAAACAAGGGAATCAAATACCAACATGATCGCTCTTTAGGGTATCTATTATCTAAATCGTACATGTCTGACTATGTGTGAGGGTACAAATTTACAATGTAGTAAGATATTTGTTGCTAATATCTTTCATTATAATTTTCTACTCTTGGGCTATTTTTATAGAAAAATTTGTTTATTTCACAGAGAATTTCAGCTGCTCCCCAATGCTTTCGTAACATCTAAAATCTTGCAAGTCATACCATTTTGATTTGCATTTAGGGTTGAAAAAATTGCAGTTCCACACGTTCTTTAGAGTTTTACGCCATTTAATTTGACTCTTAAAAATGCACCAGTTAGGGTCCTTTTCAGAGGGCTGTGGGTGAGTAACCACTGATGTACTGAGTGATCCCCCTGGGGTCAATCTCATAAGTTCTCTCTGGGCTATGAGGGGATCCTGATGTTATTATAGAATCAATGGTATACACAGCTGGATCAACACAAGTTTCCACTAGATGATCACTTCTTTTGACTGGATCCTCCCATACAACTCGGTAGCATTTGGGTTTTGACCAACGACTAACAGCAGTGGAATATACTTTATCATTATAAAAAAGAGTCTATGGTACAATTGTGAAAAATTGAACAGAATCCACCCTCAGATCCACTCTGTTGTAACTCTATGTTGCAACTCCAAATAAACTCTGGTAGTCTGGTGGTCTGATAATAACAACATACACAATTTGCAGTTCTGTTAATTTATTATTTTTGGAACATGTTAATAAAATTCAAAAGCATCACCAAGTGCAAGACCGATGAAGTCCAAAAGAAAAACTGACATGGAACAAAGATATTATGCCCATCAGTTAAGGCTAATGAAATTTGATTCCCGGTTTCCCATCACCTGCCGGCGTTATGAAATTACCCCCACTACATGTTGTGTGAACCAGATTCAAGAAAAAATTCATTATTTGCTAAAATTTTCTCATTTTTGGTTCAATGAATACATCGTTTTAGGCAGGAGATGCATAAAAATTGTTATTTTCGTTTCATTGCATTTTCCCAAGGGAACAAAACAACTTCAAAATCGATGTCCAGTGTCCACTAAGGCTAGCATCTGTTATTCTGAAATGACGGCACAAAAAATAATGGTTATTTTTGTGATAAATGGAAAATGGGAAATAATGAATTTTTTACCTCATTATAATCATAAACAAATGTTATGGGAAACACGGAATCGAGATTCCTTAGCCTAACATTACAAGAATTATAAATAAGTTTCTTAAGTAACAAGAATTATAACTATTCTTAGTAACATTTTGAATTAAATTTAGTGTTTTGAATCACCCGCTAAAAAGATCATAATCATTGATTGACAATTTTAAAATTGACTTGTCAGTCTTTGATGCAGCAACCTACTTTCCACAATCACTGATTCTACATGTAGACATCATCTGTAATCTATAGAGAACTTACTGATGTTTATAAGGTCATTTGGAAAAAAGTTCTTTGTGGACAAAACAAAGCGTGTACTTTTGATGCAACAATGCTTCTATCCTGGAGGCTGTTTCTGTTTGCTCTGTCAAAAATAGAACATGGCAGACATGCTCATCTCATTAAAAGGCACTACCCTGAATTTTTGTATACATATTTTGGAAGGTCCATCCAAAATATCACCTTCCTTTGGGATGGTTAAATGAGATTTTGATAAAGTGATGGGTTTGTTTTTGTAGTAGATGAATGTGCCCAATTTGTGAAAATTGAATGTATTTTAGGAAATTTGGTCAAGAGACACCTAACTTGAGAACAATTGGGTACTTTTTAGTCATATTGGTTAACTGATGGTTGGGTTTTTAATCTAAAATATGTATACATAGGTCACATTTTCAAAGTTCAGCAGGCAAATGCATACACAATTTAAGTTTTTAAAAAATAGTAAACAAATATTTACTGCTCATGAAGGCAACAATACAAAATATCTACTCAAGGTGACTAGCGATCGTGGGCTTAACTTCGGTGTCGGGCAATGGTAGGACCATGGTCTGCAGTAAACACAGGTATATATTTTCTACAATTATTTGAACACAGATAAGTAAATATTTGTTTTATATATCGTATGAAAATATTCTTGTCATTTGATAACTTTCATAAACTAACTTTTTGTGCATACCGAGATAAGCTAACCATACATGCATGGCCTAGGTTAGCCTAGCCCTAGCCAAATGCAACCAGTATGAAGTTTTCTGACTTGTTCCAAATGATCCACACGGTACGGAAATGCTTTTACGCAGTACACTAAAGTCAGCGCACTGATCATCTCGCATCGGGCACTTATAGTACGTGCAAAAGCCCGGCCGGTGCTTGGAAAAAATTGATAACGTCAAAGCAGCAAATATTCAAAAATTAGCTCTTTGCATCAGATATGCTAAATATTTTTATGAACATGAGTAGACCTATCTGTTAAATTGAAAACATTTAGAAAATAATTCATACATTTTCAGGAAGGTTTTCGTTGTTGTAAAGTATCTAAACGCGCCACAGAGTTGTTCATCGCGAATCAACAACTCTGCATCCGATGCATCGGCATATTTTTATCATGCTCGGGTGACTAAAGCCACACTCAAGGTATAAAAATATGCAGACATAATGGATGCATCGTTGTTATTTCGCGATGAACAACTCTGTGTCATGTTTGAATACCTAATTGTTTTAATTCCTCCATCTGGTCAAACATCTTCATGAAACTCAACAAGACAAACATTAGAATTCAGACCCTAAAACCTTGGGGTGAAGGGTCTGTGTTTTTTAACGTTGCAATCATACCTCCTTCACATCAAACCCACTACCTTCATTGGAGAATAACGGTAGAAATTAAAAGCTTGGGTCGAAATGATGCATTGGGTGTTATTCAAAAACAGACTTTTTGTCTAAATTTTAACTCAAAATTAGGGTGATTTGGTACATCCATGGGTCCTCTTTTCTTTCAATTTCTCACATCCTTGCCCATACAATCCAAGCAAACTTGAGTCACAGGCCTTCACCCAGGCTGTTTTAGCAGGAATTGTGTTGTCTTTGATTGATGATGTTCCAATTACCCTGGATCCCTTTTATCTAATCTTACAACTCCAGACAACAGGTGTAGACATACTAACCTCACTTAGCCTTACACTAAATGAATATCTCTTACTTCCATTTTTTTTCAATAAAAGTATACTCTATATAAATGGGCAACAATTAAATAAATTACCTAACTCTTGAATCTTTCTCATATTTAACCAAATTTTTGGTAGGACTATATTCATTTTAAGAGCAGGACTTAGGACTACTACTGAAAACTTCTGATACCTATGCTGACTCTACACATTGATGGAAATATCTAATATAGCAACTGTAATTTAAGTCCTGCAGGGCAACCCTGAAACTCCGAAATTTCTGACTTGGCCTGGACCGAAAATGGTCCCATTCATTGTGGGTAAGAATAGGTTATTGATGAGGTTGTACAGATCAGGTAAATTTTACAAATATCGAGTAAATAAGATGATCAGGGAAAAGGTTGTTCAGATTATAAATAATACAAAAATAAAAATCATTGTTTTATTAGTTTATAATTCTTATATTTCTTACATCATGGCTGTCACTTTAACTTGAACTTGGATTATGAGCTTTTTCTTAATGCCTTACATTTTGAATTCAATGAATTGCTAATTTTGATGTAATTTCATAAATTTTTAGAAGCACTAAATTAAGTTCATAAATCGTATATATTGTTCTAGTTACATTACTCACAATGGATTGAGGAATTGTAAGCCTTAGGTCAATGATAACAAAAGACATCTTCCTCCTCCACACACCTGGCAGACGCTAGAGGAAGCGCATTCACCTTACAACAGTGCATTGAACAATTACACATTGTACCACCGACCAAACACTTTCTTAAAGGGACTAGCTTAGATACAAAATAATTTCCACTTAGAATGAAAAACTTATGAAGATGCTGTAAATAAAGCTTTAAAATGTAGTGAAATCTAAAAAAGGAACAAAAATCTATATATACAGAAATGGCTAAAATTGAGAGAGAATTTGCAGTATGTCATTCTGTGATGGTGGTGCGACTATCCAGTGTTTTCTAAACCTCAATCTGTACCTCAGATGGATTTGCCAGATAAAAGATCAAACAAAGCTCCTAGAGATAATTTAATAAATATCAAAAGGAAAACAAATCATCAAAACTAATATATTTGCCCATCACAGGTATAGAAA
>JXSR01S003166.1:37561-59874 GCA_000969725.1 Ophiothrix spiculata
ATTATTTTTAATTACTATTTCATTAACTTGAACTTTGTGTTGATGATATTTCATATCTAAAAAATATACAGTAGGACTTGTATGTAGATCAAAATCTGAAATCTGCGTTGGCCTTGAAATATACCACAACTTAAAACTTTAAGGCCATGTCACACATCACCGTACCGTGCGAATAACGTACTAATAACATACACTGGTTTGGTAATTCGATTACATGTATTTCAATGACCAAACCAGTGTACGTTATTAGTTCGTTATTCGTACGTTTCATGATGTGTGACAGAGCCTTTAAGGTGCGTTTACATCTGGGCGTATTGGGGGTAACGACAAGCAGCGTAGACCTGCGAATTGCAGTTTTGAATTATAGGCCGGTCCTCGTTAGTTAAAGTCGGTTCACGTTAGCACACGCCTTTAACATACGCAGGTTGTCGTTACTATCGGTCGCTTTCAGTTACAAGTTTTAAAATTTTGGGATGACATAGAATAAGATTTGATGTCGTTGAGATCTCGTTGGCCACCGCAACCCTCAGTTCTTTGACGTCTCCATGATCGTTTGTAGCAGTCTGTATACGTTTAGAGGTCGTCACAATATCGTTGGTACTCATTGTCAACAACACTTGGCGCATTTTGACGACATATTGCAGTGGGTAACGAGTTGTAACATCTTTGGGTAACGTAAGTAAACTGATGCTGGCGTATTGTAACGGTGGGTTACGATTTGTAAACGATTGTCTATATTTTAAGTCAATTTTTATCAGTGTTTTGTAGTTTTGTACAGAGTTCTTTTTATTAGAGCTGTGAGTAGGAATAATTGTACCACCTGCACAGGGTTGGTGATTTTTTTTATTAAAAAAGATTGAAAAAAATCGGATTTTTAAAAATTAAATCATGTTTTTTTTTAAATTTAAATCAGATTTTATTTGATTTTTTTAGAATTCAAAAAACATGATCATACAAAACAGGTTTAAACTGTTTTTGAAGTGATTTTAGACCAAATACAGTTGACAAGTATTCTTTGAAATATGTATTTTAACATTTGACAAATAATCCACTAAATTAAATGAAACAAAAGTTACAAAAATAAAAAATCTTTACATTTAGTGATTTAATTGGTGTCCACCAGGGACTGAAAAAGCTGTAAAACTAGTGGTCTTGTTCAAAGCTTTTAAAATGGAATAGATCCTAAATTAAAATTAAGATGTTTACCTTGTTACAGAAAACTATTTTTGAATCTCAAAATCAAATTCTTTTGCGACATGAAGTTCTTGCAAAATCAAGTATGTTTGCAAAACTATTCATAGCAATTATGTTGGACGCACTGATGTCACAGACTAGAATCCTGTCCTCTGATTGGTCAATTGAGGCTGTTCTATGTTACTCCCTGGCGTGAAACATTGCATTGGAAGTAATGAAAAAGTCTGCAAAATTTACATTTTCAGCTAAATCAATTTTGTATCAACCCCTTTCTTTGATATTTTGTTAAAAAATTTGTCTTTCGTCTTTATTGTAAATAAATATTAATGAATCAGAGCGGAAACATAAAATATTGTGGAAATATTGGTTCACTCCATAGACATCGCACAGTAAGTTTCACTCCAGTAACAAGGACTGAGTACGCCAAATTCAACAACTGCGTCTGACAGAATTGGAAACATTACATCAATCATACAGCTAAGTCCTAATCTCATAATTCAAACATTATTGTAGTTCCCAGCAGAGGTATCTTCACACCTCTACAAATGTAGGTCGTCGGCGAAATACGAGATCAAATCGGAGGTGAAGGCTATATGAAAGGTCCTCAAAATGTTTTGATAAGAGGTGCAAACAATGCATGTTACGCCATAAATCTAAAAATATTATATCAATGTTTGTATCTCTATCCCATGTATTGATACTGGGAATCACCTAAACGGATACACTCAGGCAACCTTTAATACTGCAAATGGCTGGACAACATGTAACCCAACCGCAAAGTAGGCATTAATCTATCGCAGATTAGGTTATAAAATAGTCGTATCTGTCTAGTTAGGTTTGTGCAAATGTGATATGGTGACTTGGACTTCTATTTTTGACTGTATCTGCGTGACATATCCATATCATTTTCATGGATTATCTAGATATCAAAGCTAAACAAACATTATTTTTCCCATTTGGGGTTGGTTATAAGAATTTGTTACATCTTTTTGGCCTTAGTATGCAATACTGTTATACTTACGTCTCGGGTTCTCTTCTGTGACCGATTCTAGAAAATCTTGCATCGTCATGTAGATTTGCCCATCTAATTCACGCGAAGCGAAGGAGCGAAATCTTTGTTCCTTGTCTGATATTGGGTACTGGTCATGGTCATCCTGCAATGAACGACAAAATAAAAATTGTACATCAGAAATATGCAGCAACTGTTGTAACTTTATTTTGCACTATGGATGAAAATACAAGGGGTATCAAAAAGTTTTTATACAAGGGATATCAAAAAGTTTTTATACAAGGGGTATCAAAAAGTTTTAACCTTCATCAAGACTAAATAAAGTCTGGAAAGTAATTTTATTATGAGATCCTTAAGGCATCTTTACAAAGTAACTGTGTAAAGAAATGTCTGCCACTTAAACCGGATTGTCCACAGACCATTACTGTTGGGATCTTCTCTATTGAAAAAAATCCATTTTGTATTTCAATGAAAATCAACATCTCAGTTGGTCGGCTATGTTCTATTACGTCAATATGACATTATTCATCAACAGATTTCCATGTTTTTGGTATCAATGGAAAAGGAGATCTTACCCTATGGTTAAATATAGTCAATAGATTTGGGATAATCCTTTCGCTATAAATTTGTTTAATTTATCCAGCACACAAATTAAATCAAGCATGAAGTCTTCAATTGAAGGATTAAGTATTCACAATCAATGTCTTACACCTTTATCATATGGTATTGGTAATTTATTTCATAGCAAATTTTTGAATAAATCATTTTGATAAAATAAGACACATGTACTAGCGTTCCTGCTGAAAATTGGTGCAGCAGGTTCAGTGGAAATGTGTGAGAAACATGATTTTTCTTGCTTTATTAAGCACATTTTCTGCCTCAGCTAGTGATTTTGTCCCAAGCATCTCTTTAGCTTTGTCAAATTTGGTCAAATTGATGCAACCCTTAAAAGCATAGACAGAACTATGACCAGCAGTGGTTTTGTGGTCCAGTGTACTGCATCACTTACTGATGGTTTGAATTTGGACTTAATTACCACATTTTCCTATTTCCCGTCAGTCCCCATTTCAATCACCAGCATGCCTTCAAATTCTTCTTGGGACATAGGCCTTGCATTGGTTTTTTAATCATTTGAAGCTTTCTTAAATTCAAATCAGAGGATCCCTATGTGAATCTGTTTGTTATTAGCAAGTTTATTAGAATTTGAGTTCAAGAAACTAGATCCTGCTGATCTCACACAAAATCTTCCCTCCCTCCTGGTGCTAAATGACACTGAATTACATCAAAACTGTACATTTTCCCCTGGTGTTTTTTATTCAATTCACACATCAACAATTCAACATGTATTTAAATTGATACAAAAGAACACAGACTACACAATTTTTATTGGATGGTATCAGTACCTCAAGAAGATAGTTTCCCAACTTTGAGAGATGCACCATACATCTTTCATTCATATCAACACCTCTCCAACCCAAAGGAGAAACAAAGTTTAAATGCAAGGTCCAACTATCCCACAGAAAAATCATTTTAAAACTTATTTCACATAATGTTGGTAACTGGTGAATAGTTCACTCACCATTAAGGATTCGAACCTGACACTTTGTGGATATTCTGGATACGAATCAGATTAGGCCAAAAATTTTGTATTGGAATAACCCGCCCTAACCTTTTTGCTGATGATGTGGAATAAGATTAGAGTCAATGAAAGAAAACCTATTCTATTTTTATTTTTTCTTCACTAATGCTGAATTTGATGTACTCTCATTTCTTTACTTTAAAATAAAAGTACAGTAATACCACTATGATGTGAATTATGAAGGCTTACCATAACAAATATAACACAATTTTTGGCTACTAAATATAAAAAATCTCTGAAAATAAGAGTGTACGACTAAAATAAAACACTTATCAAAAATTGTAATTTTCATTTGTGACAACATTGCATGAAAAAATTGTGTAAAATTCAAAGTTTCATTCAAAATATAGATGTTAACACAAGTGTTGGGCTTATTTCCAACTTTTCAAAATTGCCGGAAGTTCGTTAACAAATTCCACCATATTCAGCTTAAAAAATAACCCTTTTTAACACATCCTTGTGCCAATTTACCCAGAGAATGGGGCCAATTAAAGGACAAATAATTCAGAAACATAATACCACAAGATAGCGATATCTAAGATGAAGTACTTCAAAACAAGTTAAATAAAATGTAAACAGAACTCCAACGGAATACTCCAGGTCAAATTTGACTAGTTTTTGTCATGGAATTTAATCTGTTAAAGAAGTGATTATTGAAATATTGAGGTGCAAATTGGCTCTGAGGGAGGGTAACCAGTCAAGATGCCAAAAAGTGGCAGATATTTTGAGATGCTACATCAGTTGGTAGCTGGGTTAGTAATGCCCAGATAACTAGGTCATCAGGAACAATGTTTGGGGTCAGGCGCGGGTTACATACTTGCTTTTCTTGGCCTAAAGCATGAGAATTACTTGAAATAAGATGGGACGGGAATGATGAAGAGGATTGTGTCTTGCTATCTGTTGGCACTTTGTAAGGTGTTAGTACATCAATGATTCCTGCAAGGTAATATAAACAGTACAAAGCTTAATAAATATAGCAAGACAACAGTACAGTTACCCCAAATAAATGTGCAGGAATCCCATCATTTGTGCCCCATTTTGAAGTCTTCCTTCAACTTATTATTCAGACAAACCTTAAAATTTTACATGCAATTGCATCCTAAATAGAAAGTTTCTCTGCCAAAGCGCTGATATTATAAAAATGCAAATACTGCTAATACAAAAATGTTTAAAATACTTCCGACTCCCCTGTAATTTTTTTAGGGGGCAGGAAATAATGTTATTGCTCTATAAAGTCACTTAGACCATTCCTATAATATAAAGTCATACAGGAAGAGAAGAGTGGTCTGATGGTGGATTCAAAGTTAATCGGTTTCCATTGATGGCAATAGCTTGATGATTAGTCTTTACAGCATTCCTGTGTCGTGTGTTTATCCTGCTTAATCCTCTGCACACAGTGTCATCATATAATCATACTTAGAGACCAAACATCGATCAATATCAAGCAATGGATATCAACAAGCCCTGAATAAACCATAAGGACTTCTCCAAGTCCCTTTTAGTTAATTTAGGCCTTTGTCTTATCATTAACATTTTGTTAGATGTCTCCTTTTAAAATTCTAATAAAATTCACTCCCCTATCAAAATCCTGGCAACATTTTGGTAAAGCTAAGCTGAATGGACCAGATCCCTACGGTGTGCGTTGAGCAATGATTCGGTAGCAGGAAACATGGCCTATCACATGCAACCACCTATGTGCGCTCCTATGTAACTACATGAAATCTTAGGCATTGATTACATTTAAGTGTTGTGTTCTCATCATAATATGCCCCGGGACAGGACACCACGCTGCGAGGCCGACAGCCTCCAGGCTCTTACTAAACACATTCTGAACCACACTAACCCTGGGGGAAATTGCCCAAATACTCGTGAATTAGGACTGCAAAATGATTCTAGGATTACGTGCCACTTCTAATATACCTAATGACTGGTTGAAGGTAGCACTCGCTGTGAAGGTGTCTCGGACTTCATTTGATCTGCGCAGGTAATAAGCCAACGAAAACAAAAACCGGTAATGAACTTGTCAACCAAGACTGCTCCATGACCTTTAGTCTTCTTGCTAACATATCTTCAGCGTAATGGCTTACTTTCAGTATACAATACAGATGACTTGTTTACATGCAAGCTGATATCACCAAAAAGACGCAATGCAGTACCTAACATAAATTTATTTCAAATGCTTACCCCGATTCACAGCAAAGCATATATTATGTAACAATGTTTAAATCATCCACCTGAGGAGAACAATAAAATAAATGGGCATGGTTTGTATGTCCGGTAGTCAAGACCCTTTTAGTCACTTCTCTTGTCCTCCTTTAGATTCCTGTTTGCAGCATGATTAATTTTTTAGTTTTTTAGACTGCCCTCCCCGCCCCCATTTTCAAGGAAAATTACAACATTTTTGCTACAACTACAGAAATTAATCAAAAAATTGAAAATGTTCTGTTCAAAAACCTATTATTGGCCAACATTTTAGTTCATTAGAGCCCAAAAATTCAGTTTCAAAACCAATTTCTAACAAACAATCAGTTCAGTAGTACCCCTACTTCCTATGTAGGCCTATCATCCCGTCCCCTACCACAAACCCAACACAAAAATACAACATGAAGTCATGGTAAAGCCTCATTTTTTGGACTGTGTTTGACTTGATTCTACATACTTGAAATATTGTGTAACAACTGAAGCCATGTTCTATCTAAAAGGAAGTTTAAATCCCTATCTTTCACAAACAATTCACAGATTGATCATGTTGGCAGTAAACAACAACTGATTTCAGAATAATTGTGCCGCATGCGTGACAACCCAAGAGTGTATACAGCATATGAAGGACTGGAGTGCCGGCCTCTGTGACGTGGTTCCTTGCCAATATTGGATTTTGCAAATAGTGAGGCATGTGATGCCATTCCTGCTAACCAGGATGTCCACTTGATCCAGACAGTAATTATACTTTGGACTCAGGAAGAACATTTCACATCAAAGAGCTATGACGCATCTGAGATTTGATTTACCGTTTGTATTTTCAGGTTTTATTAAACTGACCATCTGTCTCCTCAACTTCTTAACATGTTGAAGGTAATTAATATGTGTAGCTAGCTAACATGGCATGCAGAACATATTGGCAGTCACTATTTATTAACTACTTATCACAAACACAGATGCAGGCAAAATACTGATGTCATGACTAAAATCTTGCAGGCTGGCTGGCCGGACTCCACCCAACAGATACCCTTCACCTTAACAATCACTGCCATCTGCCAATGGTGGCTCTCTCTACAAAGAGTAATGACTAAAAGAGAATTATTATGCTTCTAAGTATATATCTTTCACCTTAAAAAAGGTATAAATACTCTGGGACTGGGCGTGGGTTCCAAGTATGCAAGTGACAGATTCCTTAACAATATTGATCAAGCAACAACAAAAATCTTTAAAAAACTTATGTCCAAATCACCACTCAAAGACCTGATTAAAAATTGGCAGGAGTTGAACCTTAACATGTTTCCATTAGTAACCTTGCTAAATATTAATCTTTGTCAAAGACTCGATTTTTGTACATTATCACTAACAATGAGAGCCAAAGGTGCAAGAATGAGCGCCTAAGAGGCAGGAGTCCAAAGGTGAGCGAAGCGAGCCTTTCGCTGGAGGCCAGGATTTTGTTACTCAGTTTCCAGAGTAGGGAATGTGAGTGGTGTGAATTGCAAGTTAGTGACTAGGTGACGTGTTTCCAATAATAAACTGGTCTGTGGCACAGACTAGCTAAATATCAAGACTTCTATTGCGCTCCTGTAAATAGTAGTGAACAACGTGTCAACTGACCAGATGCTGTCATAAAAATGCAACCGACAACTCATTCACCAAAAAATGTCAGCAGTCAGCATCATTTCTAAGTTGAACATTCTTCATGATTGTTTCATTCTTACATCATCAGCATTGACCAGATTTTTCTGATGGGTTTGATCAACTACTTGAATTGCTAAAAATGGGCACCTGGTGCCATGGGTACACATGAAATGGAGGCATGTGCAGTGGTGTACTCCTGGTCATGCTTATTTAAGCCCGGTGTAGGAAGCCCACAAATTTCTAATTTTTTGTAGATCCAAAACCAGAATCAGTTTTGGACTAATATTTTCCAACTTTATTTGTTGTCTTTCTTTCTTTCCCTTTTGCATCTTTTTTTTCTTTTCCTTTTTGAAATACTGGCTAACCTGGTGTGGGTGCAATCCTGTCCCCTCCCCCCAAGAAGTGTCCTGGTTCAAAATCTGTTTTAAGTCTTGTTTATCATTTTGTAGTCTATCAAAGAAGTTAGGGTTAAGAGGCATCACATTTATAGAAAAATTTAAACATTGCAAGATATTTTTCAGTATTCTACAAATATATCACTACAGCATACAATCTGATGTTTTCACTTTCTCCTAGATCATAACATGTATCTGCCTTTATTTCCTTCATCTCAGAACACAAGCTTGAATCTCTCACTTAGCATTCTTAATACTGCCTGATGTCAAACAACATTCATTTGGCCCATTAGGACCAACAAAAAAAAAGAACTCTGTCTCAGGTTCCTTAGGCCAAAAACCCCAAGTGCTACGCGCTTTTTTTTTGTTTTTTTTTTTGTTTTTTTTAGTCAAAAAAGGCTATGCGCACGCAGAAATCCTTTTTTATTACGAATTAAGGTCACTTTTTTTTTTTGCCGCTTTGCAGACGAATTTTTTCTTCTTTTTTTCTCTCGATGTAAGAAAAAAAATAAAAAAGGTAACAAAAAGAAAAACTAGTTTTTCTTTAAAGCACTTTTGAATTGCACTGCTGTCAATGGAAGGGGATTTTTACATGCTGTAGTTAGTTTGTTCCAAGACACTGAATGAAATATTTGTAAAAATATTACTCATCAGCGCAATAAAAAATTTGCTAACATGTCAGAGAATTTTTAGTCATTTGAAGCAAAAAAACATTTCCGGCGATGTCACAAACGTGACCGAACGTTACATGAACTTTACTCAGTATTTTGGCAATTAAATTAATCTTTAATCATCTACACATATCGATTTTTCTGTCACAAACGTTACTTTGGAATCGCCCTGTTGATATTAATAATTGTAAGGAGGTCCAGACGATGGGGGTTATTAATAATTGTAAGGAGGTCCAGACGATGGGGTTGGGATCACGATTTTTGCGTCATTTCAGTGAACCCTCCCTGTGTCAAGAATACTGGTGAGTAATATAGCACTTTGACTAATTTGAAAATAACGGTTTGTAAGTGGAGCTTGGGTGGCGTAGTCCAAAATTAATGATTCAAAATAAAAGATCTAATGGAGTTCGATATCAAACTCCAATGGATTTGGAGTTTGCTAACATAGATACACATAATGTGAAATATTCAAAATGTTTACTTTGAATTTCACGTTTACGTGCAAATCCAATGCAGGAAAATCACGACCATCACAGTTTACAGGGGTTATACATGTCCCCACCACTACCCACATACCAAGTGCTATCAAAATTGGACCTTACCTTGTGCTCAAGATTTTCCCATATTTTGTTTGTAAATTGTTGACAAGAGACATCCATCGATCCATCCAACTCTATCCAAACTGATCCCAAAACCCATTTTACAACCGAGTCCAGAAGAGCATCTAGGAGAGTTGATATTTTGTTCAATAATCCACTGTATACAGGGGCACACTGTTGTTGATTCGTGATGAATCCACAGTTGATATTCAAATTAGTGCGTCATGCACAGCACAGCATTTACAGAAGTTCGTTTACGCAGTACACAAAAGTCTGTACACTGCTCATCGCACAAAAGTATGTGCAAAAGCCCGGTACTTGAGAAAAATTGATAACATCAAAGTAGCAAACATTCACAAACTAGTGCTTTGCTTCAGATATGCTAAATATTTTTATGAAGTATATCAAAGTATGGTTGAATTGAAAACATTTAGAATTTACTTCATACATTTTCGTTGTCATAAGGTATTCAACCACGCCGCTGCGTCCTCTTATTTTCATCACGCTCCGGTGGAGCCACCCGAGCGCAATAAAACTATGCAGACGCATGGATACATCGTTGTTGATTCGCGATAAACAACTCTGTGGCATGTTCAATACCTAATAATGAAAAAGTTGAAAACTGTCTTTAAAATGGGATATATCTAGGCCTATACCCTTTCTAAGGACCTCTCAGTTTACACAATTTGGTCAAACCTGCCATGTTGTTAAACCAGCTGCAAAAGGACGTGTAGATCTCATAAAATCAGATTAGAGAAAAGATTACCCTTGTGTTACTCTTGAATTTCTGATTCTGATTTGAGGGCAAGGACTATCATGCCTGTCATGCCAATCAGTTTATAGTCACAAATTTAGAAATACTATTGCTGGGTACTATTGTTTTCATGTGTCTGTTGTTTTGTAATCAAAGAGTGAAAGACATATTATATTGTTTTGCCCATCCTACAAGTTTACATTTTATCACAATGAATGAGTATACCAGGTGAGTCCAAAAGAGCAATTATATATGTGTGTGTGTGGGATTATTTTTGATACACCCAGTTTACACCCTGTATAATATTTTATATGGTAGATAGAACTTGGTAAGTTCCTTAAAGGGGCAATTCATGATCCACTTTTCGTGCTCAAGGTCACCTCTATGAAAATTGAGTTTTTAAGCTGAAAAGAATCCTTGACTGGTATATGTTTCTAATTATTGTCAGGCCCTGGGGTAATTACAACACAGAAGCCTATGAAGGTTTTTTTAAATACTGAAAAGCTTGTAATTACTTGAAAACGAATAGTCGGAATCAAGTGAAATGTTCAGAATATATATTAGTTGTACACTTCTTTTTATTTAGCTAGAAAACAGGTGAGGTTTTTGTCACATCAGTATCTTGAATTGCACCTTTAAGATCAATCACTCATGTGACCAAATCATCCCATGACCTACCCCGTTTAGTAACCAAACGACAAGCTGCTCAGTGGTACACAGTCTTTCCAGAAATGTCATTGAATCCTCAAAATCAGACCTCTACATCTGCAATAATATTTTTTGTGAACAGTACATGTTTTTATATAAACATATTCGATTGAATCACCTTAGAAAAGAACATTTCATTTCAACCATAACCCATACAGAGATTTATTTTAAAGCAATACTATAAGATTTTGATCAGAAATGGTTTTGAGTAAAAACAGCCAAAAATGAAGGAATGTGACTATCTAAAAGCGTTTTCAAGTGTGTTTTGTCAAAAACTTCTTTAACAGAAAATAGATGGGATCCTGAATTTAATTCAACAAATGTCCATAACAGAAAACCTAAGCATCTTCAATAAGCCAATTCATTTGGAGGGTGCCAATATCTACCAAAAACAAGCCCAAGAAGCTAAAAAAAAATCAAAAGCCATGCGGACAGGGGCGTTTCATTCTAACACTTTATAGTACTACTTCAAGCAATCATTAAAAATCTGGTGAAATTTCAAACTTTAGTTCCTTAAATGTGTTTTGATGTACATTCTACTTGTCAAATTAGGGTAGTGAAGCTGAGACACAGGCAGATTATCTCCGCCATTAATCAGGTTAGCAGTAAGCTAGATCCAATATGTGGAGACAGTCTACCCAGCAATCATGGGCATTAGATTTCCTTATGGACCTATGCTTTATCATATTAGGAAGCATTACACAACATGGGATATTTCTAATTAATCAAACAATTTCATCTGGGGTATCAAGGGTGTGTTCCCAAGTATATCTATGACCACTTAGGAATTGTTGGCAAACAACAACATGGAAAATGCTTTGTAAAATCAAATTAGGCCTGGTTAAGAGATCACTTATTGGTTTGATGACAGATATGTTCAATAATACTATATTAATAAATAACAACATGTTTATGAAAAATGACACATTGTACAGAGGTAATCTAAAATGCAGAATTGACAATTCTCTTATGACGAAAATTTCACAAGATATAGAAACAGAAACATATTAGAAACAGGGGTCTTGGGGGATTAAGAATCGACAATGACACAGTGGCGTAACTGGGGTGCATGTATTTATCATCGGGCGGATAATTTTGTTAAGTTACCTGCCCAACTGGCTTGTTACTTAAGACTACCCAGAGGAGGGTGGTCGTGGCAACTGTTACTGGTTGCCGGACGGTATACGGTATCGTAGCCGATCCCCAGTGACGTCATGTCCTATTATACCGCCTCTGGCGTGAAGCCGTTGGGATTCGTGGAAAAATACTACTTCCGGGATGATCACTTAAATTATTTTCGTAATCGGTAAAAAAATATGATAACATATATAAAAAGTGGGGTTCACGCGTGAACCCCAGCGGATTTGGAATGAGATAATTATGTTGATTACTATAAGAACACTTTTGTATTTTTTTGAGGAAAGGTAAAAATATGATCTTTGGAATTGTTTTCTTCAATACGTGAGTCACGTGACCCAATAGAAATACACGTAAATCGTACCCTAGAAATCCCTCGTCCCTAAATCTAGTGGATGCTATTTATCGTGTCCGCCACCGCCTGAGACTACCAATAAATGTCAAGCCCTGATTTTATTGCATACTTTACCATCTAAAAACTTGAACACAATAATATTCTTACAAATATTTAACTTTGTAATACTTTCATGAGGAGGAGTGGGATCAAATTTAACAAATTGTACATGATTAAATGAATGACACCTAAGGGTGTACATTGGCACAGAAGGGTTTTGCTAACCTAAATATTGCAAATATATTATGACACAACAGTCTCTTCCCCATGTGCATAGAATAATCTGCACTGATTGAATGGATTAGACATTATGATGCATCGGTTTCTCATCCATCCTTTGCTGGATTCTGTTTGTGACCATCCATTACAAAGACGCTGTAAAGTCAAACCCTTGTCAATTTTTACTTTTCAAATATTTGTAAAGGTCAAAGTCAAGGTAAAGTTAAATTGGATGGTGTGTATTTACACAGGCCAAAGTGCTCAATTCTCTTTTAAAGCAGGGCCAGACCAGGTCCGTAGCCAGGATTTTTTCAAGGGGTGCAGATTTTCAAAAAGTGGACCTTTTGGAGGAAAAAGTTTGGTTTTGACAAAAGCAAAAAAAAACCCAAAAAACCAAAAAACAGGTTTTTAGCACTTTTGCAAGCATTTTGTGCAGTATTTTATTAAGAAACGACCTACATTTACGTATTTTGGTGTTTTTGTTGTTCTTTTGGTGGACATTTAGGGACTTTTTGTGGACCTTTTTTGTACATTGTCATATTTGGGGGGGGGGTTGTGACACCCCCATCCCTGGCTAAGGGCTTGGGCCAGACTCCACTATTTTGTTATAATTGCAGTTAGAGATCACCACATCTGCTTTCCAGTGAGACCGTTACCTTCCCAACATTGAAGAATGTCAGTACCCATTTGAAACCTGGGCGGAGAGGAGCATATAAGGGTAAGTATCTTGCTCAAAGACACTACACCAGCTGCCCAGCAGATTCGAACCCATGACTCTTAATGCCTCACGATTAAGCATGTTAAGAGTCAGCATGTTCCTTTCTAAATACCCATGTTATAAGATTTGAACCAAACCTCAATTAAATGAACTTCTTCCACCATCCATGAGTCACATCAGGTTGTCATAGAGTGTATGGTGAAACAATGATTTACCTGAAGATAAGCAAGCCACATTTCTCTTCTGTTGATGATCCATACCAAATGTGTTTTTTATATATATTTCTGCTCGGGTTTTGAAATGAAACTTTGAAAGAATTTCAAAGGAAGCATAATATTGTCAATCTGCATTAAAATGATTTTGCCATATCATCACCTTTGCATGTATTTTAACCAGTAGCACTTACCGACTTTGCCACTCATTGGTAATAGGCAGTCACAATTTTGCTCGTTGGAAGCTGCTTGCTTTAAAGATTTTAATATTGGGAAATCATCCAATTTGAAATCATCCAAAAAACACTTTTGATTCATTTACATTTCCTACAATAAACTTCCCTATACAATCATTCAATAAAAAGAACGATTTTGACAATCTTGTGACATCAAGATGTGCTCATTTGACCTAGAAAACACAAAGAGCTCACCAAACATTACGGATATTCAGGGCTTCATTTTTGAAAAATGCTAAAGAACTATAAATTACTCTCCTGAAAGGTTCAAGGAGAGTTGTCCGTAGAGTGATTTGAGGTCACACTATTAGATATTAGCTGGTTTTAGCAGTTTGAGGTGAGCTAAATATTGCTCTCCTAAGATACTGTTTAGGCGAGCATAGGAGAGCAATCACTCTAGCTCGCCTTAAAAATGAAGGCCTGAATTATTTATATCCGTTTTTCCCTACACTGTCGCCAGTTTGCATCGCTATAATGTCTTGAGTAGATGCACTAAATCTGATTTGCATAGTTCCAAGTTTGAAAAGGTTTCTTTTTTTCGCCCACCCGCCCTTATTTTAGAAAAGTTTTTTACCAAACAAAAGTATACCACTCCTTATTTTTAAAATCCTGAGAAAATTTATTTTTTCCTTCACAATTTGTAGACGTTTAATATATGATTGAAAATGTTCTTATATAATTCTGACAGTTTTGTATCTTCTGTAAAACTATGAATTTTTGAGTGACTATGAACATCAACAACGGGGCTCTCCACATGGAAGCGTCAAATCTAGATGAATGTAGATATCCGAAGTGCAGATTGTGTTCACATGGTAGTGAGTCAATCTGACTTTACTCCAGGTGCACGTATTGACACACAAGGAAATAACACAACTAAACGTATGTACACCCGCAGTCACTTACGCTCGTGTGATCATTTGCTGAAGTCCAGTTTAATCTACATGCATCTGGATGTGCGACTTACAGATTGATTTGTCTGTGTGGAGAGCCCAAATGTCGTTCCATTTGGGCTTTCATCTGTAGTCTTATAAGATCTTTAAAAGTTCAAACTTAATTCACCACATTCTTTCAACAGAAATATTATATCCAAGAGCACATTAATTCTAATGAAAGTCAAATTTGTTACAGATTGTTCACCATACCTTAAATAACTACAACAGCACCTATGATCTCAAGGTCATGGCAAACATCATTTCCTATTCAGAATCCTGGTAAAAGCTAATGAAAATCCATGGACTACATCCAATGGAAGTCCTGTCTCCTTTCCTACATGACTCACTGCTGGGAACTAAGGGGCTTTCCCCAATTTACCACATACAGGTAATGATTATGTTCATTACAAAGACAAAGTAAGAAAACAAAGTAGTGTTCTTTGCATTTGGGTAATCTTCCAATTGATAGTTTTTCCCAAGGAATTTGGTTCAATTTGATGTCTGATTGAATTAAGGGGTGTAAGCACCTTACTCAATGTTACGTTTTTGCAAGTTTATTTTGTACCATAACTTTTAAACTAAGTGCTTAGAGTTAATAAAGTTATACATTTCCAGAAAGGAATTTTCACAAGGAACTTGATGGTGATGTTGATTTTTGACCAAAAATCAGATTTTTTGAAAAAATACGAAAACACATTTTTTGGCCATTTGGGCTTCCATCCAAGCTAAAAATAACATTTTATTTAAAAAAATGAGCTAGGAATGGGAATTTTAATTTAAAACACCCACTCGGAAGTTGCGCCATTTTTACTTTTTAGGATTTTGGTCAATTTTTTGAATTTTTGACCTTATTTGGCATGGAAAAAAAAGCTTTAAATTTTACTAGCAAAGAGAAATGTGTATTTTGCAATAGAGTATATCAGAGAAGTTGTCACAATGGAGCTAATCTACATGGAGTACAGATCCAAATCAATGCACATCTCACAAGATCCAGATCTAAAATCAAGATCTCCGTAGACTGCTTTAACCCTTTAAACTCTGGCCATTCCATGTGTAGCTGTACTGCTGACCAAAGCCAACCTGAAAAATTAAATCACTGTAAGCCTTAAAGTTACTTTGATCTTGATGTTCCTTGCTTTATTTTTTTTAAATTTCACAATAGCCTGAATTGTTCCAACAACCAGCATTCAAACAAGAATATTATTTATGTTGACCAACATATCTAAGCAGTCAAGTTAGCTTAATTGGTAAGGCGCTTGCTTGCGGTGCAGTAGGTCCCGATTTCGAACCCCGCCGGTGCCAAAAGCTGAGTGTGCTTGAAATTCCCTTGGACAAGGAACTAACTGCTAATTGTCTCGTGGAAACCTGTACGAAACTCGGGGAGCCGATCCGGGCAGCAATGGTGCATATGTGGGCTGATTAAGGTTCAGCGCCCCTAGAGGTTGTCGCAGAACCTGAAATGATGCTTGGTGTGGAATGGAGCTTACTTGGGCCACAGTGGTCAGCGAACACCTGCAAAGTGTGCTGAGGCCGAGTGGAATTACAAATCTGGGAGGCTTAGCGCACTATAAATCCCAGTATTTATTAATTGATTTATTTATTTATCTGATATTTACGTTGTATTCTACGGGCGACAGCATATTTGATGAAAATTGCGATCAAACTCACAAAAATCTGAGGAACTATTCACTTCTCTTGTGTAAATAAAAGAAAAATGACCTATCATTCAAGGGTTCAAAGATTCATTGATATTTTCCAATATAAATAAAACCATTAAAATGTTTAACTACCCATGCCGGTAGACAGGCACATCAAGTTCCTGACACATATGCTAAAGCCGGTAAACCGGCTCATTGGGCACAAGGTACATGTGGATGTGTGCTGGTATATCGGATTCAAAGGGTTAATGGATACTATACAGGCATCTGTGTAGTCACTGTCTTGATGATCATGTTGTGCTGGATCTGCTCTCCCATATATGTAGCCCAGAATTGTAATTATGTCTTGCAGACAGTGACAGCGGCAGAGGCATAACTCTACAGGAACTGATCAAGTAGAACTACGCTTTGAAGCATCCCAGTAAACCATCCATGCTCCATCTATGCATCATTCATGCAGCAGGAAAACTCGGCAGCCATTATGGAAACCTCTGCTCATTCTGATGAAGGCAGAGACAAATTGATTGAGACTTGTGTAAATTACTTGTCAATATACAGTCATGGATGACAAACCAGGACTTGTCGCTGTTGCCAAATGATCTAAGCCGATGGACTTAGCGCTGACCGCTGGAATTTTCCCATGTGTCATGGGGAAGTCACTCATATTTAATAAGAACTCCTAGAAACACTTGTCATGTGAAGCAAGGCTACATAATGAGAGGAAATTTGTGTTTGTACATGTTGTCTGGTTATAAAATGAATAATAAGTAGCTCATCGTTGTTATAATTTTAAAAATAAATATTTGATTGATTGATTGATTTGATTGATAGATCTAATTTAATCAAGTTTAATTTGATTCAAATTTTGTCAACTGGAACCATTACTATTTAATTGTTAAGACTACAAGAAGATTGTCATTGTTGAAAGGAATTATTAAATGTTACAGGGTGGTTCATCACCAAGCAACAACTCTAAATCCGATGCATCCACATATCATGGCGAGATACATGGACGTACGGATGCATTGTTTTTGATGTGATGAAGCACTCTGTAACATGTTTGAATCCAGGTTGGCGCAGCGGTATTTACCTCGCCTTGCACCAATGAGGTCCCGGGTTCGAGCCCCACGCCCGGCGCTTTATGTGCATTTGATTTTCAGTCCATGCTCGCTTCCGCAGGTTTTTCTCCGGGTGCTCTGGTCTTCCTCCTGCATTCAAAACTGAATTTAAAAAACATCTTGGAGCCCTGTCAAAGATAAGCTTCTTTCAGCTTACTTGGTACAAAGAAACAAGTACCAAGTTGGGTTTCCTTGGCGAAAGCCTAAACAAGGTGATTTTTTTTAAATGATTGTAAGGCTTATTGCTTTACTCAAATGAATATCAATGGTTTCTTTTTCCACAAAAACAAATGCAAGAAGACATAAAGCTAAAACATAAATGTCATCATCAATGTGTTAGCAAGTACTAAGATTTATATGACAATTTCTCTCAATGTTTATGACAATTTCTCTCAATATTCAAGTGTGACTGTAATTAACAGTGAACTCCGAAATGTATTGGATTTCAAGAAATAAAATCATATCACATCCTGATGAATTTAGATTCGTGGCTTTGTGCACGTAGCTTATGAGTGGCAAGGCCTACTTCTTCCATCCCAGGTTATCAAGGAATCAATTGAATTTGTCATTGATTTTGAAGATCATTGAAATTTTCTGTTTGGACCAATTCAATAGCTCAGTCAACTTTTCCTTTTAGTTTTTCGTTTTTGGTGTTTGTTATGTAGGAGTGAAATTGTACAATTATAATGTATCTAAGCTTTGGAGGAACAATGCAGGGTAGCACTGTTTGATAGCCAGGGAGTATTTTCATCATCAAACATACATTATTACATAGATAATAAATTGGGACTCATCAAAGACTTGTTGTATTAAATATTCGGTAGCTCATAAAAAGGTAAAAAGGTATATCTGGGTCCTACTTGTCAATTTGTGTCATTTAAGATTGAATGGTTATCTTTTACATTTGAAGTACCAAACATGAGTGGGACAACCTGATATGGGAATAAAAAAACCCATTTAATGTTCATTGATATAAATCTTCCTTGGGCACTCTAATCAATTATGTTGATCACATTATCAACACATGCAGACAATACAATTCCTTTCTATATGCATATGCTGCAACAGGAGGAGTATTTTTTTTTCTGAAACATCAAAATCATTAATGAAATACCCTGCAAGGCGACTTAAATTATGAATAAGTAACACCTTCTATAAATCCCTTCCCTCTCCCTCTTAATATTTATTTTATTTTTGAGCCTTTTCTTGTCCTGTTTTGGTGTGCATTTGGTGTAGTGTTTTAAACATGTTTAAGGTTATTTTTTAGGTGTAGCCTTAACATATTTTACTGCCTTTTTAACATCTCAGCATGACATCATTAAAGGTAGGTTTTCCGATTTGGTGACAAATTTATAACACACTTTTTCCATAATTAAATGAAAAGTCATCACCTACAAAAGCAATTGTAAAGTTTCATTCTCATACCTTGAGCCAAATTGGTGCTACAGGCAAACAAAAAAAAGTGTCTGAGAGTGACCCATAGAAACATATAGGATATTCATTTTTATTAACAAAATATTCCAGTAATTCAGCACCTTTTTGTCCATATCTCTTCAATGAAACATAATATTGGTATGAAGATTTACAGGAGTTATGAGAAAAATATGAAAGTGATCGGATTACACACCTTAAATGACTTCCTAAGCATTTTGCCAATCTATAAAAATATATTCTGCTTATTATAGCAAGAAAACACTTTGAAATTGATTTTTACATTTTGAAAGAAAATCTTAGAAGCCTACAAAAGCCTAGCCTTCAGGAGCCAATAAAAACCTACAAACAACCACTTAAGTACAAATAAGAACTATCATAAATGTTTACAAAGTTACATTGCATGCAGAACCTTTTAAGATACATATCAGACAAATAAAAAACAACCTCAGAGCTCAAAACAACATGCAAATACTGTAATATTTTGTTAATCATTTATCAGAGGAAGGCAAGGACTGTCTTCAGACTATCTTACATAAAACTCTTCCCATTACGTTTCCTGATGCTAAATCAAGACTTTACAGACTAGTGTATAGTAGGATACAGTATATCTATAGCACTCTCTGAATGAAGTCAAAAATTGGAGAATTTGTTTCAGTATTTGCATGGCTAACTTCATTTCACGCTCTTGATGAATACAAATGCTTGCTTTTTATTTGTGACTACTGACTGACTATATGGAATATCTAAGGATATATATGATGTCATTATAAGGCGGACACAATATCGGTAGGTACAACATTAGCATAAATGCATGTTTAAAATTTTTTTTTTAACTACAAGTGCACGATGGATTTGAGAATCCAAGTGAAAAAAAACCAATCTCGAGCAAATTTGTGATCCCCAGTTTGCCAAATTTCTGGAGATGGTTCTTTCTAGAAACTTAAAAAAATCATGTTCAATTTGAATACTGGCATATTAAAGGATTATGTGCAAAAGCCCTATTAGTATTATGTAAATGATAACAAATTTTGGTAAATCCAATTTGATATCTCGCAAAGTAGTGTCTTGAAGTAAAGGTATAACAAATAAGCCTAGTAATACAAATTTGAGTTAACGTTAAGACAAAGAATACTTTGGTTAAGATATGTACCCAATTCACTTGATCATCAAACATTTGTTGTCAATTGTTAATTCATTTTGAAAGTGGAGAGGCTCATATATGACCATTTATCTATAACCAGCTGAAAATGCAACCTCTTGGATGTCAGAAAAAATATATATTTTTCATACTTCAGATCATATTATTCCTCAAATGAAATTTTGCAGGTGTTCTGAAGCAAGTATACAGATTGTGAATCTGCAAGAAATTGATTTGTATGTATTTCACTATAAGAGTGTAAAATGCATAAGAGTTTGCTAGATAAAAACAAAGAATTGAAATTTCTTTCATCTTTTGTGAGGTTTCTGTGCCAACTGTTCTGACTGATATGGTACCAGTACAGAGCAGCATAGCACTCCATGTAATTCATATGTAGGCTGCATACAACAGGGTTCCAAGTAATGACACACACAAGATAAAGGCATTAACCATCATCACAAATTGTATTCTTTATAACCATTCTTGCTGAACTTGCATATTTAAAATCCACTCACAGTGTTTCTAGAAATAGAGCATGTTTTTTAATATATGTGACCCGTCATATCGAAAGGAACCTTAATGTCGGCATAGTAAATTACGAGATACGGGCCATTGAAGTTGAGCACAGGCGAATATCACGTCCAAGCTCCATTCAAGTTTTACCAGTACAGAAACTTTAAACTCGATTTTCTCAGAACTATAGTTTTCTGAATCAGTGCGATGCCTTTTACCAATTTGGATGTACTTTGCAATCGAACATCCAATAACTAAAAGCAAGTTGTCATTTTAAAGCTTAAAATATAATCTTTCAGATGAGACCAAAAAATCAATTTTCATTTTGGGACCCTTTTGATATGATGGGTCACATATGAAGATAAAAAGTCATATTTATAGCTCATATCACATTTAGAAACTAAAAATACCATCATGTCTCAATAGCTCAGTCGTAGAGCGTCTGTCTGGCAATCGGGTGGTCCCAGGTTCAAGTCCTGGTCGAGGCTTGAAGGTTTTTCTTTTCAAGTCTTGACCCAACGAGGGAAAGAATAAAGATTTGTGCACATTTCACCTCGTGAACTAAATATTAATTTCTCAAATAGAAAAACTGCCATGGAGTTTCCAACTTTGAAAGTAAATTAATAATTTGCATAAATATCATCTTTTGAGAACTAATGATAAGATCTTTTCAGATTCAGCATCATGTCTTGCCTTAATTGAAAATTGGTATTCATAAGTTTCTTTTAACCATGTGAAATTGTATCTGATTCCTTTAAACGTAAAACCTTTTTCTTTAGTCTTTTGATACTCTTTTGGGTTATAGCTCATGCATTGCACAAGGAACTGACAGCACTACATTGCATATTTCACTAATCTAGAGCAGCCCGTAGCCCAAAACTCCTGATGAAATTTGATCAAAGTGATCTGTAATATCCTTCCCTAATAGATTACTGCATTACCATTAATTAGCACCACATGCTTCCCAGAAATATTAAGGCAATATGCAACAGCTTTTTATTAAAATGGTCTATCTACGTCATTGGTCACTTACTGGTCACTAAGATGACCATGTCTACGTTTAATTAAGCTGATAGATACACTTGTAATGGATATTAGCAGAAGCAATTTGGTTACTACATTGGAGTGACCATATTTGCTGCATAGGCGCAGACAAATCTGAAGGATCCTGGGTTGCTATTGGTCTTGCTCCGGGTACAGATGGCCTCTTTATAGATTCACAAGAAACAATTTGCTCATTTTAAATCATTTTTGATCTTCTTATCTCCTCTGCCACCAACTCAAACGAGCATGAAGCTGCTTGGGAATGACTTTTTATTCTCTTTTCCACAGGGACACAAATATCTTTTTTTCATAAATTATTCATTTCAGTGTCCTGTGCTTTTATTTTCAAACAAGGTGAGATTACAACATCATCCCAAAGTGTGTTCAAGATTTTGAGATTTTTACATCATTCGAAGTATTATTGGTAATAATTAAAGCATACAAAGTTTTTTCAAGTTTCATGGGCCTTATAGTAACCAGCACCACCGCCCATCTTTGGGGAATACCAACCAGTGCTCAAACATTATAGATATAGTTGTATTTAAAGAAATGCATCAAATGAATTTCCCATCCCCTTTGCTTTCTCCTTGTTTGAGTCAGCACTGTCCATCGCTCAATCTAGACAATTAGAATTTGGTCATTCTGACAGATTTGTCATAATACACATATCCCTGGCCAATGGCTTTACCAATTACAATTTAATTCTCATTTCAGCAAACAAGCAAACAAATACTACCTCATCGTAGCAACAAGC
>JXSR01S003166.1:67373-77421 GCA_000969725.1 Ophiothrix spiculata
AGACATTGAGATATGTTCTTGTGAAATATGTTTTTTGAGGGGAAAATGTAATGGGGAAAGATCAATTTGCCAACATAAATTTGTAAATAATCATAATATAGACATCATTTAGTGGGTACAGAGGAAGACTATTCTCTATAACCTTGAAGTATGCAGCGAGCAATCTGACTCTGTTACGAGATCCAGAGCATATCCCTTGTATTCTACAACATTATCAGCTGGTGGTTTCGTATTGTGTAAGAGACTAGTAATGATTGTTTAGGATTGATTATGACCAAATTACTGCGTATCAATATTTTTTGTACATGAATTGTTCATGATTTTGGTATTATGTCTGGCTTATTTTGTTGCTACCACATTAACAAACATTGAACATAAGTTCATTTGAATATTCAAGAAGATTTGGTATGTGGTTATGATTTGAAAAATATGGACTAATTTAACTTTCCCGTATGGTCATATTGGTTTATGTGCATTAATCTGTTGCTTGCTGCATACGTCAAGATTTATAATACAGTATAGAGTGTCTTGTTTGCAATTACTTTGCATATCAAATAAGTGCTAACCTATTCTTAATCTATTCAATGTAGAAGTGATAACATAGCAGTCAATGTTGCTGTACCTACAGGTCTAAACTATACACACAGATCACATTACATAACACTTTGCCTTTAGTAACTGAGTGTTTTTGTCATGGTAATTCAAATTGCTGCTATGAAACACATGAATAGTTTGGACCGGTAGCCAGGCAAATCACTCTTTTTAATGAGATTGAGTTGGCAATGAAATCCAGATATTTGTCTGAAGTCACAATCCATTGGCCATAGCAGAACACACATTGCTTTCTACAGACTATATAGAACACTAGACCACACAAGCACCATGAAACTTCAGATTCTGTAACCGCTGTATTTTGCCCTGTGACTTACCACACTTGACATTCCTATGACATTCACAAATTACATATAAATCTACATAGCAGGACTGCATACAGTTTAAATATTAAGCTATTTACCCTTCCTAATTACATCCAATCCCAATCATGCTGGTATCATTAAAGCGGTGATGAATGACTTAATCGCGCAATACAAATCATACCAAAATAGTTAATGAACATGATTAGGTGACGCGCTGTACCAGGATTAACAAGCTGTCAACCGTGTGGATCTATGGCTAAATATTAATTTCCACGTACATAAACAAAAGGAAGCACCCTGATCGGTTCCACTTAATTTTTCAGCCATGATGAAAGCTGTACCCTAATATTGTGGGTATTTATGATCAAATTTGAAACAAGGGTGGGTCTCATTACGGATGATACATAGATAGGATATATGCGCTAAGCTAGAAGGGTGGGTCATATATAAGTGATGTTATGAGCATGTTTGGGATTATGTATGTCATTTATAGATAGAGAACATAATAATAAGCTTACATGCGACCACATTTATATGGTGCAAAAATCAACGAGTAATTAATTCCGTTGAATCTCACATGTCTATAGTATTTTCAATAATTAAATTTCTCCGTTCGCGGGGTTTTTGGAGAACGACGCTTGTTGCTACGATGGTTTGCGTGAAAGTCGCACGTATTTACAGCGTGTGATTGGCGTAATTCCAGTGCTTGTTAAGCGCCGACGATCGCGCGCATTACGCTCGAGTTAAACGATGCAGCACGCAGGGAAATTTAATAAATGAAAACACTATACCAGTCATAGATTAGGGAAATATGCAGAGTGGCATAGGGGTTCAGGAATGCTCCCTGAAACTTATCTTTGGATGTAGTAATCTATCAGTAAACAGAAAGAAATTTAGAGAAAAGGTATAGGAAAAATCTTAGAAAAAGAAGAAAGAGAAAAGGAGGAAGGAAGTGGATGGAGTGGGAAAAAGTACGGAAGAGGGAAAAAAGATAATTTAAGGGGTAGAAAGGAAGAAGAATGACTTATTGGTGATCGAAGGCAATGGGAAGTTATATTAAGATAAAAATAAAAGGATATCTCAATATAACTAAAATATAATGATAATTAAAATTATCATTATCGACAACGATAAATCCTGTCCTCTATAGTTGAACTTTTAAAATTGGCCTTCTTAGGAGATCTAATATAAACTCGACGCAAATAAAATTTCAAAATTTTGTCCAATGCCCCTTTAATATATTATGCCAATGGTCAAGAAATGGTGGCCACAATAAGTTTGCCTTAACCTATTACTAGTGTCAAACTTTTCTGTCATGTGACTTACACATATACAAAAATCACATCACACTATCAAAATCTCCATAAAGAAAAATTTTAACAATTTCTTACAACACCTGTTTTGAATTTAAACACAAATAAATATTTTAAAAATAACTTCCTTTACAACTGCCCATCCTGCGTATAGTCCCACCCATAAACTTGGTTTTATAATTTCCTCTCCTATATGATCATTACAAAAATAGGAAAGCTGAGATTAACACAGGAAAATCATCCTATGCTGAACAGAAACCATCCCCTGTCTCGAGACACCATTTGATTTGCATTACAGAGAGTCCCAGTGCTAATTTGTCAGTGCTCATGTGTCTGTGCCGCGTAATTTGCATGGCCCCGCTCTTCTGGAGCTGGGAGGATCGCCGTTTCCTTAATGTGTGTTTAAGCTCTATAGGGAAGCTACTTCTGAGCTACTTGTTTGAAGATGACACAATTACCACAAAAGAGCATCTTCCTCTTGGGGTTCAATGATAATTGTGTTAGCCCAGGAATCGAGATGTCTCTATGGTCATTGGCAGGGCATCCAGGGCAACATGGCAGCTAGGATTAGCTCCCGGGCAACCTCCTTGACAGATTAAGGGCTAATAGTGTAAGATGGTGATGGTGCGCTGTATCCAATTAGCATAAGATGAGTAGGGAACTGTTTACTTGTAATGTTTTTGATGAGTAAAGAATATTGAATATTCAATCAACATTATTTCTACCATCTTGACTTGATACAAGCTACTTAACAATTCATACAAACCATATTCATAATTCTATACATTACATCATTATTTGAGGAAACTGACACATACTAACTCGTACTTAACATCTTACCATTTATAGACTCTGTAAAGAAACCGAGGGATAAAAATAGAGTGGTTCCAAAGCCAACATCCACATAACAAAGAGTTTGCAGTGATGAACTCGTTTTATGATCAGTAGGTCATGATATTGAGCAGAGGGTGCGAGGCCGATCCATGAGTGTATTGTTCATAAAACAGAGTTCCTGGGTTTGAGCCCCATCAAGCCATGCTTCCCTGTTTGCATGAGTAAGAAACCTGACTCTGATTAGGGTTTGTACATTTACCAACTCAACTTTCATTACTCCATTTTTCTGACCCTACCTTATGTCTTTATGTCATCATGTCTCCCTGTTTACGTGGGCATGAAACTTTACTTTGCTTGGGGTTTGTACATTTACCATCCCTAACTTTACTCTGATTGGGGTTTGTACATTTACCATCCCTAACTTTACTCTAATTGTGGTTTGAACATTTACCATCCTATTTTCCTATGGCAACTTTTGTGACCCCACTTTTTTCTCATCAAATTATTACCCAAATCAGAAGTGCCTGTGCATAAACTATAGAAACATGGCAAAAAATAAAAAAAAAATTATATTGGTAATTATAAGTGATGAATTGACGAGCATAATGTGCAGACAAATGGGGTCAGAAAAGTCGAGTCGGCAAAGTTGGGTTACAAAATGTACCAACCACTTGAAATACATTGTAGAAGGATAACTTAAATGACTGTCAACTTCACAAGTGATATAATACTTGGGTTTATCATATTGATAAAGCAGTTTGGATTAAATGTTTTGAGGAAAGACATATGTGATTGTTTGGCCATAGCTGTGTGGTGAGTTAGGTTTTTCTTGGGGTTTGGGGTGGGTGTTCAGTTGTTATTATTGTTTTTCCTTTATCTAGTTCCTGCATGGGATAAGCAAGAGCAAATTATAGGATAAACTCGGTTATACAGCAAGTACCACATCACATGTATAATTAACTTATGGAAATTACAAGACAGGATAGAAAAATATTACCTCTGACAAATGATATAATGCAGATTGCTAACCTTAAAACCAACAGAAAATTGAGCATTAAACAAACAATGTTTTATTGGGCATAGACCTTTCAATCCTTAATCTCTTTCTATCCCTGTTTCAACTAACAACATTTTACATTCATATACTACTGTTTCCTCTTTTTTAGCCAAGTTTTCTTTTGTCCCATCACTTCCCTCCCTTTCTTCTTTTCCTCTACTTTCCTTCCTTCTCCTTTGTTTTCCTAATTTTTACTTTCCTGATGGACTGCCAAACTAAGTCTTGGGGTAGAAGGTTCATAAGTATTATCCCTAACTCCCAAACGCTCATAAACTATCTAAGTCTGAATACGTCATATATACAACAAAATTCTGTTTCCCCTGGGATTTGAACCCCCGACCTCTGGCATCCCGATCCCATGTCCACCTATGGCAGGCCACCGAGTATGGCCTGCCATGGCAGCCATTTCGTGCCCATCTGTATCCCCCGTCTGTGACGTATTTGGACTTGAGCGAATTTCTTGATTTTTGCTTGTTGGATTTTGTTGGAATGTGACATGTTAGGGTTATATAGTGCTCATACAACACCTAATGAAGAGAATGCCACTTTACAATGATTACAGAATATACGAGTAATACTTGAACTACAAATATTTCAAATATCTTATTTATGACCCATTGAAACAAAATACACATTTATAGCTAGAAAGCAATCATGTCAACAGCATCAAGTTGTTATTGCTTCTAAGAATCCCCCATCATACCAAGACCATTACCATCTCCCAAGTAATCTAGGGGCAATATTTTGTTTAGAAATCTACTTATATCTGGTCAAGTATCGTGTTCAGCATCCAATTCAACATCAGTGTCTGATAAGAAACACCTTTATGAACCAACTAGAATGTCCAAATTGAAACTTTAAAAAGTCAAACCAAAGGCTACCATCTTCCCTCCTTAATTAAGTTTTGCTTCAAACGACAATTTCATTAAGTAGTATATATTAATTCTATCTTGTCAAAATGTATTGCCCATTTAACCTTCTGAAACTAACTCCAGGTTTTTGACACCTTGTTCCTACACGTGTTAATAAGCTGACCAGGTTGAGAGGGAACTTGGGCTTCCTTCTGTGGTTGCCAACTTTGTACCCAGAGTGTCTCCCCTTATTTCCTACATGACCCCACGGTTGACTTCTTTCAAAAGTATCATGCGTAATGTTACATTGAATGAACCTCTGTGGAAAATAGTGTTCTGTCTCAAGTGTAAGATACCAAAATGAATTTTAAACACACTTGTAAAACAAGCTTCTTCAACCAAAGACCAGCTAATAGGCCACATATGCCACATATAAAATATGGCTCTTTTCCAAGGGTGTCACTCTGGAGAGTTATATGGGCAAGAAGACCATACCATGCCTTTGAGAACACCCATTTAACCCATTCATTTATCTTTGTCTGATGACAGAACCATGCTAGACACTTGGAGATTCTTGTAGCATGTGAAACCAACATCACACTCTTCTGATTGGGCAAGAAGACCATGCCTTTGAGAACACTCGTTTAACCCATTCATTTATCTTTGTCTGATAATGGAACCATGCTAGACACTTGGAGATTCTTGTAGTATTTCATTTCATTTCATTTATTTGTTTCATCTCAGCTCATCATACACAAGAAAATACATATAAGTATCATAATATATATCTGAGTAAAATACAAGACGATTCATACAAGCATATGAGAGACATGGATGCCTCCAAAAACGCTAGGCATGTGGGCGGAGGCACCCACATTACAAAATTAGAACAAAATATAATTGGTATAGCTGGAATCATGCTGTAAGTTGCATACATAGAGGTAGACAGTATAACAACAGAAAACAAGACAAAAACAAAACAAAACAAACCAAACACAAAAAGTAACCTTAAAACCTTGCTATAAATAGAGAAGCATAAATCAAATAATGCATGCATGAGAGTGGTGGGTTACACAGACGTGTATCTCATGAATTATACTGTATGTAGAATATTAAGGTATATGAAACCAACACCACTCTCTTCTAATTGGGCATATAATACTTGGGTTTATCATATTGATAAAGCAGTTTGGATTAAATGTTTTGAGGAAAGACATATGTGATTGTTTGGCCATAGCTGTGTGGTGAGTTAGGTTTTTCTTGGGGTTTGGGGTGGGGGTTCAGTTGTTATTATTGTTTTTCCTTTATCTAGTTCCTGCGTGGGATAAGCAAGAGCAAATTATAGGATAAACTCGGTTATACAGCAAGTACCACATCACATGTATAATTAACTTATGGAAATTACAAGACAGGATAGAAAAATATTAACTCTGACAAATGATATTATGCAGATTGCTAACCTTAAAACCAACAGAAAATTAAGCATTAAACAAACAATGTTTTATGGGGCATAGACATTTCAATCCTTAATCTCTTTTTATCCCTGTTTCAACTAACAACATTTTACATTCATATACTACTGTTTCCTCTTTTTAGCCAAGTTTTCTTTTGTCCCATCACTTCCCTCCCTTTCTTCTTTTCCTCTACTTTCCTTCCTTCTCCTTTCTTTTCCTAATTTTTACTTTGCTGATGAACTGCCAAACTAAGTCTTGGGGTAGAATGTTCATAAGTATTAAATACTACTCATACAACACCTAATGAAGAGAAAGCTACTTTACAATGATTACAGAATATACAAGTAATACTAGAACTACAAATATTTCAAATATCTTATTTCTGACCCATTGAAACAAAATACACATTCATAACTAGAAAGCAATCATGTCAGCAGCATCAAGTTGTTATTGCTTCCAAGAATCCCCCATCATACCAAGACCATTACCATCTCCCTAGTAATCTAGGGGCAATATTTTGTTTAGAAATCTACTTATATCTGGTCAAGTATCGTGTTCAGCATCCAATTAAACATCAGTGTCTGATAAGAAACACCTTTATGAACCAACTAGAATGTCCAAATTGAAACTCTAAAAAGTCAAACCAAAGGCTACCATCTTCCCTCCTTAATTAAGTTTTGCTTCAAACGACAATTTCATTAAGTGGTATATATTAAGTCTATCTTGTCAAAAACTGTATTACCCATTTACCTTCTGAAAGTAACTCCAGGTTTTTGACACCTTGTTCCTACATGTGTTAATAAGCTGACCAGGTTGAGAGGGAACTTGGGCTTCCTTCTGTGGTTGCCAACTTTGTACCCAGAGTGTCTCCCCTTATTTCCTACTTGACCCTACGGTTGACTTCTTTCAAAAGTATAATACGTAATGTTACATTGAATGAACCTCTGTGAAAAATAGTGTTCTGTCTCAAGTGTAAGATACCAAAATGAATTTTAAACACACTTGTAAAACAAGCTTCTTCAACCAAAGACCAGCTAATAGGCCACATATGCCACATATAAAATATGGCTCTTTTCCAAGGGTGTCACTCTGGAGAGTTATATGGGCAAGAAGACCATACCATGCCTTTGAGAACACCCATTTAACCCATTCATTTATCTTTGTCTGATGACAGAACCATGCTAGACACTTGGAGATTCTTGTAGCATGTGAAACCAACATCACACTCTTCTGATTGGGCAAGAAGACCATGCCTTTGAGAACACTCGTTTAACCCATTCATTTATCTTTGTCTGATAATGGAACCATGCTAGACACTTGGAGATTCTTGTAGTATTTCATTTCATTTCATTTATTTGTTTCATCTCAGCTCATCATACACAAGAAAATACATATAAGTATCATAATATATATCTGAGTAAAATACAAGACGATTCATACAAGCATATGAGAGTTATATGGGCAAGAAGACCATACCATGCCTTTGAGAACACCCATTTAACCCATTCATTTATCTTTGTCTGATGACAAAACCATGCTAGACACTTGGAGATTCTTGTATTACTTCATTTCATTTCATTTATTTGTTTCATCTCAGCTCATCATACACAAGAAAATACATATAAGTATCATAATATATATCTGAGTATAATAAAAGACGATTCATACAAGCATATGAGAGACATGGATGCCTCCAAAAACGCTAGGCGTGTGGGCGGAGGCACCCACATTACAAAATTAGAACAAAATATAATTGGTATAGCTGGAATCATGCTGTAAGTTGCATATATAGAGGTAGACAGTATAACAACAGAAAACAAGACAAAAACAAAACAAAACAAAACAAACACAAAAAGTAACCTTAAAACCTTGCTATAAATAGAGAAGCATAAATCAAATAATGCATGCATGAGAGTGGTGGGTTACACAGACGTGTATCTCATGAATAATACTGTATGTAGTATATTAAGGTATATGAAACCAACACCACTCTCTTCTAATTGGGTAAGAAGACCACGTCTTTGAGAAACCCATTTAACCCATTCAGTTATCTTTGTCTGAAAACACAGAAGTCAATATTATACAGATAAACATAATCAATAATACCATATTTATACTATACAAAATGGAAAGTATTTTGAAATATTATTCAAACTGTGAACATCAATACTTGTGTAGATAAGTTGGTTTGAACAGTGTAAATTCCTATCCAGCAACATAACTAATGGTTTTGTCACAAAAACCATTACAAATGGTTATAAATAGAATAACAATTATTTTTAAAACTTTTTCTGTGTCTTATGCATGGCATCCATATAAGAAATTGTGTTTTGGAGACTGTTCATGTGATTGCCCAATTTCATCAATTCAGCCTGCTTAGACAATTTCTCCAAGAAGAATTTCCTGCATCAGCTATATTGAAATACGGTTGTCTCTCCAACCTTGTCATAGTCAATGGATTTGTTTTGATATTTGATTTGATTAGATTGTATTGATGAGCTACAACAGTTGTATGTAGATACCTGGGGTGCTTCAGAGCTCACATTTTACACTTGTCTGCATTGCTAGTAGCTAATGGAGGTACTTGAGAAGTCTGTAAGTGGTGTAGGGTCATCTAATGGTCTGGTATGCTACCCTTAGCAAAGTGGCAAAAATATAAACAATACAAGATGCATAAAAAGGGAATTGGGTTACAAAAAGTGAGAGTATCAAATAAACCAGCTTAAGAAAACTACACTTAACAGTTCAATATAAATTATTATAAAGAAATCAACACAAACATCTTTTGAATCTCAAAAAATGCACGGAAAAGATAATTTATAATCATAGAGTCAGCACAAATTTCCCTAGAATTAGAAATTCTAGTTTATTCAATTCTCAAGAACATAAAACAATCAGTATAAAATTGAATTGATTCATCAATCGAAAGAGACCTTCTTATATCCAGGACTTCATTTGCATGTAAAACAGACATCTAAAGTAGACAAGATTCTAACAAAACCAAGAAGACAGAAATAATCAAATTAAATTCTCAAGCAAATTATATGCAAAGTAGATTTGATATTCATTAATATGACTCCAGACACTGTTAATTTCCTCCGTACTCCAATGACCGCATTAGGACCCTAGGACATGCCTCATAGCTTGAGTAATAATTCCATCCATAATTTAAGAGTCTTGATTCAATTACTTGCCCAATTGCTTGTCTATTCCATTAGGCATTAAATTGAACTGAAACTCCCTCTCCCAGGAGATATGAAGTGAAGAATTTGTCAAGATGCAATAGATTTAGATTGAATGTTGGAGGAAATTTGATAACCAATATTATTGACAAAGTAATCTTGTTATTCTAAAAAGATAATAATTATGACATGAGCCTGAGTCTCTTCAAATTGTTTTCTACATCACAAATGGTGATACAAGGTTTGCAGTTTAGGAGTTTGTATGACCTTGATGAAGCAAAGACACATGTGATAATAGCTTACAAAGTATACAATGCATGCAGTGCCAAAAATGGAGCATTCGCGCAGGACACCAATGGTTGAGCATGACTTCCACACCTTGGAAAAATTAAACTCAATTTTATACTTCAGACTATTTGTCTTTTGCAAGGCAACCACAT
>JXSR01S003167.1:27333-41182 GCA_000969725.1 Ophiothrix spiculata
ATGACTATTTATTTCAAATATTTAAACCAAATGGTATGTAATGTTGATTTAGACTTCAAAATAGCAGAACTGAGCTAAGCTTTAAGAAATGTTTGCATTAATTGGGGCTTTCCCCCAAAGAATATTTAAATAGCATGCATTTTATTGAAAAACTAGTCTTATTAATGATTTAAACTAGTACATAAGTTTCCTTTGATAATCAAAAAATAGAAAAACTAATTTTGTTGTTACAGAGAAAAATATAAACATATTGCACCCTTAACTGAATTCTCAATAACCATGAAAATATTCTGGTTCACAAACATATATACAACTCATTCTTGTATGTTTTGGGGCAAGCAAAAAGAGAATTTACACCTTCAGATACATGATGGGAACTTGATTTCAAGGGTCCATATTTGTTAATAGTCATGGTTTGAATTTTCCAAAACAGATAGCCGCATATTTCATAAGTTTTTCTGCTGTGCCCAAACCAAGAAGTTTCGCCTACATTGTAAATATCATATTCAGCTACTTCAGGAAAATCCTTGAATAGGTCCATCAAGTTTGATGTAAAACACAGCCCAAGGCTACAATGACTTTTCAAGAAAAATGTGAATCTGAGTTGCTATTTTATTAATAATGAAAAGAGAAACAGCTTCCACTGCATTGTGGGGACTCGTACCATGGCTTCTGGCATGGGTTGTCATGCATAACAAAGCATGGGAACATCCACTCAGCCATCTAGGCAGATAGTAAATCCAAATATAAATCATACATCACAATGCCATATTTTTCTTTTGTTTACATATTAAAATAGCAATTTTGCCTTGATGGAATGTTCAATTTACACATAAATAAGAAGGCTGCTTATGTTTGTGCTTCTTGATTTGGTGTGCAATTTGGTCGTTTGTCAAATGAAATCATGATAGTGGTGTACTGTATATGTGGTATTTTTCGCGCTACATTTATTTTTGCGCTTTTCGCGCAAAATGAGATTAGTGCAAAAATAAATGTACTGCGAAAATTAATGTGGACATGTTGCAAATGGAATTCTATACTCGGACAATGTTAATATGAGTGAAAATAAAAACGCGCGAAATGGTCCCAAATTGGTTGAGCGCGAAAATTACAGAGCGCGGAAATATTGGCGTTTACAGTACATACCAGAGCATATCATTTTTTCCATGACCTGTCTTATAGCAGAAACAAACCAAATAGTAAAGTGGCCCTTGATATGCCTTCTCCAATATATAGGCAAAATAACAAAATTACCGGACAATAAAAACAAAATCCATGGTAAGGGTTGCATTTACAAACAATGGGGCCCTGCACCCTGGATTTCTGTTTACACTGTCCAATAAATGATTGATTTGCCTATAGCTTCATCTAGTGATATGAAAACTCTGCAGCATAAAGGCCGAACCATAGTCAGCCTCCAAACAAAATTTTTACTACCAAACATTTGATCGTGACGTCGCAATATATTTGCCATCGAACTTAAAGTATGAACGGGTAGCAAACATTTGGTCCAATGAACATGTGCAATCTAGCGCAAAATTTTGTTTGGTCTCAACTCGGTGTTGAAATTAATTTGTTTGGAGTCACTCGTCATTTTGATGTCACGACCAAATTTTGTTTTGAGGCCGACTATGGTTTGGGCCTAAGGTTCATTTTGGAAAATTCAAACAGATTTTGATTCTTTAAAGTCAGTCGCTTTCATTCAATACCCATTTTAAACAATGTAAAAAGCACTTCAAAATCACCTGAAGTGCATATATTTATCGATGGACCTTTAAATCAAGTATCCTGATTCTGTACATTTTCAAACTACAATGCAGCAAATATTATACAGCATCTAAACTAACAGTCCATACTTAATTACTGTACACGTGATGAAATACATCTAAAACTTGCATAGACTAGAAACACACACCTCAACTGATATGATCGATGCAAATTGACTCTAAAAGTAGAGCGAAGTCAAAAACTATTGGATATTGGTCCTAATAAAATTGAAACTTGGAGATGGGTACTTGCTGATGCAAAAATATCTAATAGCTAATGACAAATGATCTAAGCAGTACTTTTTATTTAAATTCCTAGTATTAAATATCAATTTCTGTGTTTTTCAGGCACACTGATGTGCCCATAAAAGTTGGATACCACAGGATGTGTTCACACATTAGACTATTCGTGTCTAGTTGTGAGCGACTCTAGGGCGAGTCAACTTGCGTTCACACATGAATGTCACTTGTGCTTTAATACTTGTGGCTCAAGAGCGAAAGATGCACAATGCAAGTGACTCAAAAACCACTCTTGGTTACGAGCAAGACACTTTCTAATTATGTACACACTTGGAATAGGCTTGTGAGCAGCTCAACAGCGGGTAATATAGTCATGACTAAATGGTCACATGTGAACGCACCCTTAGAATACCAATAGTTGAATCTTTTTAAACATATTTTATAGTAGTGGAAATGTTATAGTTAAAGAGCTCCTAGTGTTTTCTCTAACTATATATTACCTCATGCAAGAACTAGTCACATGGCTACCGACTAATTCTTCTGTCTGTCCATAATATAACTAAGGGCGTGTTCACACATAATAGTCATGACTAGTTGTGCACATCTCTAGAATGAGGCAACTAAGCAGTTGCGTTCACACAGGGACAGGACTTGCGCGTCACTTTTGATCACGAGTGAGACACTTTCTATAATTGCGTTCACACTGGGAATTTGCTCGTGAGCGGCTCACGAGCGAGAGAAAGTAATGACCAAATTCTTCTGTGTGAACAGGCCCTTATTCTAAACAACTATCATACAACTCTTGTCACTAAACATTTATAAAAAACAGTCTTAATAAATCTGAAGTATTTCCTGATATAAATTCTTGAGATGAAATATTTGAACATTACCTATTCTAAAATGTATTATTTCTCCCTAAGCTAATCTTGATATGTTGATAATTGTACTGTACATTTAAAGAGATGTAAAATGGTTGACATATCTATTTTGTATATATTACCTTTTAAGGTTAATTTGTTTTTTATTTCATGATAAATATTTATAATCAAATCAAACTTAAATCTTTTATATCAAATCCAAATATAATTGTTAGTGACTACCACTTTTTGGTAAAGATTACTATGGGTTTGATTGTTAGAAGATATCAGATTCTAATATTATCCAATTTTTCATTTGACTATTAAATTGGCAATTCAATATATGCCCCTAACAAGGTCCACACCTGCTACACAATATGCCATTATGTGATATCTTATAAACTAAAAGCTAAAATTTCTTTTTCTAAAATTGAAATTAAAAAACAGAGTGCAGGGTGAACCAACCCTATAACATATAAGTGGTCAGTTTTATATGATCATACATTATTTGGAAGTGTTCAGTTTTGCAGTAATCAGGAGGGTTTCCATGATAATTCCACAATTTGTAGATATATAATTGTAGGTGTTATATGCTGAAGGGGTCAGTTATAGCATGTGGGACCGTTACATTAAGTGCTCCCACAACGGCGCACAGTTGTAACAGGTTTTAAACGAGAAAAATGCTTTTTCTAACTTATTTTGCAATTTCTGAACCCTCCCCGGAACATATAGGTACCTGTAGACCACTCATAGCATTATGTCTGGTATGGCTGTCATGCAAGTACAGTTTAGATTGATTGATTGACTGTAGCAAACATGCAATTGGTCAACCCTGCACTCTGCATTACATTTTTTAAAGAAATGGTGGCTTTAAGTTTACCGATAGATTGTATAAAACAATGCATTATTCAAAGATAATATTTTATCCTGGAGAAGTTAGATGTCCAGGGTACTACACAGCAACCAGTCCAAATCATACACACAGCTCGTAGCTTTCCACACAGGAATTCAAACTGATGCCATGACCCCATGAATAGTTTGGGCTGGTATCCTGGAAAGTTATAATCTAAACCTTGAAGTATGTAACAAGCAATCAGACTCTGTTACAAAATCCATAGCATATCCCTTGATCTTTCAACATTGTCAACTGATGGTTTTGTTTTGTGTAAGAGACTAGTAACAATTGATTAGGATTGATTAGGACCAATCGCTGCCTATTAATATTTTAGTACATGAATCAATCATGATTTTGGTATTATTTTTGATTAATTTTGTTGCTGCCGCATAGCCAAACCTTGATCATGATAAGTTTATTTGAATATTCAAAGAGATTGGGTACGTTGTTATGATTCAAAAAACACGAACTAATTTATTTCCCTGTATAGTCATATTGGTTTATGTGCGTTAATCAGCTACTTGTTGCACACTTCAAGAGTATACATGTATGAAATCACTTCAATCTCCAACATATAAAAAAGCACCTTCTGAACCAAGGAATCTGAAAAGGGGAATCGATACTCATTTGACCATCAAGTTACCCCAATGGGAGTGGCTGCCATCTTGATTGTCACCCATGAGAGGCCGAGTTATAATACCTCATGGTACACGTGTGACACAAGGCTTTTTAATTAGCTCAAGGCAGGTTGCAAAAGATGCAAATGGAGGTCAAACAAGGTTTTACTGGTAAGTGAAGACAATTTTCAGGCATTAGCTCCCAAACAAATAAGGAGGTACAATAACTCATCTTTACATGTGAATGTGATTCCTGCTTTCAAATATTCTTTGATCTAAACTTAAAATTTAAACATTTTTGCAGCTGACATATATTATACTGAAATTCACCTCTTTGAAAGTTATAAGCATAAAATACAATTTATAAGTCAATACATTTATATATCAAACATGCTCTGAAAGCCTAAACCTAAATACATACACTACAAGTATTTTCACAGATGCATTTATATTGTCATATTAAATCAAGATAAAATTCATCAAATTTACAATTATAGGGAACTCAGAGAGGCGCTTGGTGGAATTTCAAAAATATAAGATACAGAACATGTAAAATGGCAAAAAACATGTTTACAAAACTCTGCAATTTCTTCATAGAATCATATATATAACACAATTAAATTGTTATACTCAAGAGACCATGGGTTGGGTGAATAAAACAGATAATGTAAACGTAACTCCAGCACAGACAAATTTTGCCTATAGCGACTATAAACTAAATTATCAAACCATGTTACCTGCAGGATCCCTCTCTCAAAAACTCAGTAATTAAGTTCTGACTATTTTTCCTAAAACATCCCCTTAGTCATCGTAAGGCTAAAATCACATAGAACTATACTATTCGGGTATATGGTGCACGATTTCTCTTGGGCAGGCATATAGATTCAAACGAACATGTGAATTTGATGCTACCGGGTCACATAAGAGGGCACTATTCGAAAAAACGTATAGCTCGCCGTGCCTATATAAAACATAGCGTATAGTGAATACTGTATAGTTCTATGTGATCGCAGCCTAAGGTGTTGTAAAACAAATGCTTCACGGTTATATAAAAGATATAGGGAACACACTACACCTCGTTGTCAATGTTAAAAGTTGTTTGTGCAATAGCTGCCATTTATCAAAAATGGCAGCTATTTTTCATTGGATACTATAAATTGTTCAGCATTGGAACCAGTGTTCCTGCTAAGGCTGTATGATGTAAGAAACAGGGACGCAACAGATTTCTGAAAATGTGTGTTAGAGATGCATCTGTTTGTTTTATTTCTAGCCAATTTTCAACCTTTTCAACTTTGTCAAATTGGCACAAGCTCCAAATCCTTAGAGGGAACACTGCTTGGGACGTTTTGGGTCAGCGGATCTTGAAATGTTCTTCAGGAGACACAGTCACCTGAAGAATCATTATATCATTTCAAGAGCCACTGGCATACGTAAGGGATACAAAATGTTGTAACTTGTACACATAGTGCAATCTACTTATGAGGCATTACATAAATCACTGTAAACCAAAAAGCACTCGTTTTGGAACTGGCACTTGTTTTATTTGTTGATTTAATTCAGACTTGAAACTGAATCTTAAAAAAGAGCTGAAAACCATTAAATTCTGCACCAAAGAGTTCAAATTTGGCTAGTTTATCAAGAGCTGAAAAGTGTAATAAAAAGAGCTGAAGAATGTAACAAAATGAACAGAAATCAGCTGAAAAGTTTCAGGGTGTTTATTGATTATGCGCTCCTTTTGGACAAGAGTACCCAAAAGGAGTACCCAAAACAAGAAAGGGGACTAAAGAAAGACCCAATTTCTCTGTGTTACTAAATTTTTTAGATATGACGGGGCAAAATTTAGTAACACAGAGAAATCGGGTCTTTTCTTTAGGTTCTTACTTGTTTTGGGGTGATTCAAGGTATCTTTAAATATTACCTTGAAAGTAAATTACGAGATACGGGCCATTAAAGCTGAGCATAGTCAAAAATCATGTCCAAGGTCGAATTTCTAATTTCTTTAGAAACGTTACCTTTGAAGTGTATTCTGTCATATTAATCAGGTCCAAAACATCCAAAACATAAGAAAAATGTTTTAAAAAACGAGATAAAATTTCTTTCTCCATTCAAGGTTTACTCAGTACGAAAACTTTTAACTTGATTTTCTCTGAGCTATATTTTTCTGAATCAGCCAGATGCGTTTTAGCAATTTGGATGTAACTTTGCAATCGAACATCCAATAACCAAAAGCAAGGTGTCATTTCAAATCTTAAAATATAATCTTTCAGATGAAACTCAAAAATCAATTTTCATTTGGGGACCCTTAAGGTACTTTTAGATATGAGGGTCACATTTAAATTCAGTGTTACAAATAAGACGGTTTCAGTGATTTTCCATTTTCAACAACAAAACACTGAAAAGTGAAACCAAAATTGTCCAAACATGTTCTAAAACAAATGTCAACACTTTCCAGGTACTGGTACGTGTGTAAGAGATGACGGACTATCGATACTCCCTCTAAAAATAGAACATCGTCACTTGAAAAAAGGATGTTTGTTTATTCAATTTGGCATCATAAGCCTCAAATTAATGCTAGAATGGATCTATTCGTTTGTTGATTGCTGCTCAATTATCACTTTTCTTTGTTATATATGTTTAGCAAATCAACACAAAAATCAGACTTTATACACAATTTTCATTAATTACTTAGTGGCATTTTATAAACTTCCCTGAGCAACCCCAAATTTCGTTTTTCCGTATCACAGAAAAAAATGTGGCTTTAGACTAATGGATTGCCAAGTCCAAAAACGAGTGCTTTAAAAACAAGTGCCAGTTCCAAAAGGAGTGATTTTTACATTACAGTGAACATACCATATATTGCAGATTATATTGCAATATATAAATACAGTGGAACTTCTTTAACACAAGATCTGTAGGACCACAAATTTCAGTTTTTGTTATATCCATAACTCATAAAATAAAAATTTAGCACCAAGGACTTGTACAATAAATTTTGTGTTATCAGGGGTTTTGATTCACAGAATTTCTGTTGAAGCAGTTCCACTGTATTTGTTTTAAAGAAGATATACTGTACTTTCCAACAAACCATGTAGTATCTGTATGCAGGATTACTCTGTACTTATGTAAAAACAAAACGGAAACTTCCTCACATGATTTCCATAGGCAAATGTATTGTTAAACAAATTTCAACAACATGCATGAAGGGTCCTATTAAATTGAACACCGTCTCAATGTACATACAGTGTATATCAGTAATTTTTACTTTTAACCTATAAAAAAAGGGAAAAAAAGGAATGTTTATACAAAGCAAATACAAATGAAATATACAATGTACAGTGCTGTAATAAATTTGTACAGAGCACACACAAACTGTTTTCAGGCATGATGTAATCTTAAAATATACAGATAAACAATAATTTACAACTTTGTAATGTATACAAAACACAATGCTGAGTTGAAAATAACCCAAAGACAAATTACATAAACAATCAAAATTGTAGTAAACAAACAAACAAATACACAAACAAACCAAAATAAAAGCTTCAATCACCAAAATATTAATACAACAAATAATGATATGTATTTGGGAGGCTATATCAACAAAATATTAAGCCTCGCCCTGAATAATATCTAGTTATTAAGCAACATAATAAATCGTAACAAAAGGCTTTTTTGTGCTAAAATGCCTTGCCTTTTATGTAGACAACAAATATTACGATTTGTATGTAGTCAAAAGTTACTACTTTGCTTACGAAATCAATTTACATATACTGAAAAAATCACCATCATGCTAGTTCAGTAGACCTACATGTAGTGAACATCAATGGATGAAGGTCCAGACAATTCTTTTGAGCTACCAAATATTTGGTGCAACAAGTCATTATTTAATAATCTAATACATAATACTAATGTATTTTCTTTAAATAATAACAGAGGCTTGGTGACAAAAAATCAATGCACTACAGTTTTTTGATGGTTTTCATCACCATTTAGAAAATGCATTGGAATTGGAGCAACAATGAAGATTTGTGACACCATACATTTGGTGGCTTGTAAAAAACTATAGATCTGGCTTACCTTAATTTAACAGAATAATTGTTACATCTTCATATTATATTCCCACGTGGAAGATTATAAACTAACTAACAAGTATATTCCAGCAAAATTGCAAGTATACAGCCAAATAAAAAGTACAAATTAGGTGGAATTAAAACATTAGAACTGGCCAAGTATCAGCACGGACAGTGAAAAACTAGTGAAACCTGATAGAGATATGATAGTCTACAGAGGGTCAAATCTTTTAGATATGTAAATGTAAGTGTATATATTAAAGGTCATAGTGTCTGCATATCGTCCCCCACACTTTACTCTCGTAATTACTGCGTAAGTTCTTTTCTACTTCATGGCTGTTACATAGAGAATTGTTTAATAAACATGTCTGTAGCCAGAGGAGTCACATAATTTGATTCCTTTTTTCTGCTCAAGAATCAAATTATACTGGATAAAAGTAGCCTTTCTGAAAAACCAATAATAATAAGCCAACTCTGATATTCAACATTTTTTATATAGCGCCCTCACATAGCTTTGTTCGCGCTGGCATCGGTGAACTGAGACTGAACTCCACTACGCTCGCTCATTGGACTCAACAGTTGATAGAAATATATCTTGTGACCAAGCCCCGAAGTCCTTCAAATATATGCCAAATTCAAAATTGAAAGAAATTTAACAAATGCACAATATCTTTTTGACCAAACCTAATATGTTGTTCTAAACCTACAGACTTTGTATGTTTTGAATGGTATGTTTCTCAGTTATTTTAGTAATTTTTTGACTGGGTGCTATTATTATAATTGCCATGGTTCTAAGAGGTGGGGGAATATCAGGTTGACACAAGCTCTTGAACCCAGTGTGTATGCTAAAATAATGTATTAAAGGCCAAAATAAATAAAATTTAATAAAGCACCCGGTTGGGGCAAATTTGGATCGTCAGTTGAGAGGGGGACAAAAAAAACCCACATGTTTTTTGCCCTATAACACATCCAGAGTTTTAAAAAAAAACCGCATTAGCATAGTCACAATACAACCGTATGTCAAGCTATACAAAACCGATCAAACATAGGTTCTGATGTATATTGATGCACATTATGTAATCTTTCAAAATGGAGGAAGAAGGTTATATACCGGTATAGACAAAAGACATACATACATAGAATACATGGAAAGCTCATTATAAAGAGGGCTTAAAATTCACACAGCATGCATGGATTATTTGGGCAAAATCTTTAAATAAAGGGTTTTCATTTAATCACGGCTACTGCATAAATTGAATTCCACACAAATAAAATAGCCTAATTTGGCTACTGTTGGATGTAATGCTTAACCGGGTATTTTATTGGTACCTCTTTCACAAATAATCTGTAGATTTACTATGGTAACATTTTTAGAGATTTGATTAAGTTCAGTTTTATATCCTTGATTGAAATTATTTTCAAAAAGAAAACTTGATTTATTTAGTTTTTCAGTCAATGGACATATTTGTTTCGGGTTGGATGCATTTTGTAAGTTCTTGTTTTTAATTTCTCCTTTGAATACAAGTTTAAGTCAAAAAAATAAATTGTTTGCTTGCTCTCAATTGAATTTGAAAAATTGGGTCGGTTGGTCAGGATTTATTTTTTTAAAGTTAATTACTATTTTTTATACACTTGCAAACTCCTCTGTGTACAATCAAAGCTATGCTAATAAAAGCTATGAAATAATAAGATAAATGTTGGTGTCAACATTCCAGATCTACTAAAATACTCAACACAAACTCCCAAATCCATTTTTTACATCTTCAGAATGTCTAGTTTGAAAGTTTGAAAAAAAAAGAATGTTTTTAGGAATTTCCAAAATAAGGGTCCATGTTCTTTTGTACAGTAAACAGAAAGAAAAAAAAAACCTTTCCCAATTTCCAAAATTACAGTCGGTCGGTTGAGGGCAAACACACAACTTTAATTTATTGAATAAAGCAGTACTACCCTTATACATATACATGTAGTAGCCACAAGTCTTCTGATGCCTGTACATATTGGGTAACACTAGATTACACTGACATTTACAAAACAGAATGTGAGTGCAAGAAAGTCGTATCTGCAATAGCTGCCATTTGTCATAAATTTGGATTGCACACGTTATAATCTCCAGTCTTGGGTCAGTGGTTCTTGAAATGGTTCTTCAGGTGACGGTGTCACCTGAAGAACCATTTCAAGAACCACTGACATAAGAAGTTTAAGGGATTTTTCACATTTTTGTGACAAGGCATAAAATAAATATAACTTAGGGCAGCCATTGCAGATACAAATTTCTTGCACTCACATGACGACTGATGATGTTATACAGGGTATTCACATACAGTTGCATAGTAACAAGATTGAAAATTTTATGAAAATGGTTAGGACTAGGAAAACATTATCAAAACACAAATCTAACAAATTTCATATTAATATATATGGACTTATTGGTCAGTATGCACAAAAGTTAGTCCCAGACTTGAAAAATGACACACTTTTTTGGAAACTGTGATAATGTATGTCCTTGTTTAAAAATCTGTGCTGAATTTTCTATAATTTGACCACTTGCCTAGCTAGCCTGTTTTGGAACATTTGCATTTTTTTTTCAAAAAGAACAAAACTTGGTTTAGTCTGGGACTAACTAAGCATATTTGTAATGTACGTAACAGACAAATAAATCAAATAATAAAAATTCAGTTTAAATCTTTAAACAATCACATAAAAGTTATTGCTAGATTTCTCTCAAAATGTCTTATTTTAAAAAAATATTAAATTTCACTTAGTACAGGACTAACTTTAGTCCTGTTTTGTGCATAGGACAATTATGGACTATCAACATTATTTTCATCACTATTTTTGTTTGGACAATGTAAACAAAACTCCAGAATGCAGGGCTCCATTGTTTGTTAATGTAACCCTGACCCTGGCTTTCTTTTTTGTTAGCACTGTTCAAACAATTTTTATGGCCTATAGACCATTCCTATAATTGACATACTCTCGTCGTTGATGGGGTAAATCCACAGAATCGGATGGAAAATCGGAACTCAGAACGAGGCCAAGTATGATGTTACCCTACTTGGCCTCCTTCTGAGTTCCGATTCCCTGTCTGATTCTGTGGATTTACCCTATCAACGGCGTAAGTATGTCAATTATAGGTATGGTCTATAGAGAGCCATTTCTCATTTCCTAAGCCTTAGGAATTATGGAACACATTGAAGGGCTGAATTTTATATTACAATTCATCTTAATACATTTAACATCATTATTTCAGGTGACTATCTTGAGAAATAAAAGTGCTCAAGCCCATTACAGGCGAGCTAAGAAACAAATTTCAAAGTATAGACCTCTGGAAAGGCAGCCATTACTGACAGTTTCGTAGATACCCTCGCTTACGCTCATTGGGTACCCTTCACATTTATACATCCATATAGCGCAATGGCAGGAAATAATTTGAGGCCTCTGTTGAGATTTTATGAGGAACAAAATATGTATAATTCTACATGACCAAACCCTTCTTATTGAAGTCGTTAAGGTTTCACTGATCAATTATAGCTTGGGATTAGAATATAATGAACATATGAGCACCCCACAAATTGGAATAAATCGGTTGATGTAAAAATTGAGGTCAATTTAGACCAATACAGGGATAAGCTAAAGTTGGTGAGTGCATTTCCTCAGTGTACACTAAAATACGGGTCATATTTACAAAAACATATGGCCCTGGACTCTGGATTTGTGTTTACACTGTCAGAGGAATCATAGCATTGACTTCTTAAAAGTAGTTTTCACAGCTACAGACCGACCTCTAAATATAGAAAGGTTTTTCCTGAATCCTGGCTACGTCCCATATTATACATTTGAAAATACCGTATGGAAGGAGCTATTTTAAATCATATTGAATCATTTTTCTTCTGATCCAGGAACAGGACCACTTAATAATAAGAGATTCTGAATTAAATTCATCAGAAAAAGCAGGTGGACGTTGGGCCAATAATTGAAAATTCTCCAAAGAAGATCACAAATATTCAGGATAAGATGAGGAAGTTGTGAACAACAACATGACTATCATGGACGATCTTTCTGTGTGTGTTTTTGCAATATTGCTATTTTGAGGTAGTTGTAATTTCAAACAATTTTGATGCACAAAATGTTTTTGGTGTATGAGTAATCAATGGATGGGAAGACAAGGTTGGCCCAAAACAAGGACAAAAAAAGGGGTGGGGCATCTCTCATGGGAGGAGATTTGTAGAATTTTAGCAGTAAAGAATGTATTACTGGGCATGTTTTGTTGTTGCGTACATCTATTTGTCATGTTAGGGTGCAATCTTTATTAAGTGTAATTTATGGCCCTATGTAATGTACTCATAGTTGGCAGTGCCATTTTTAACCTACCCTTTTAATTTTTAACCCACTGTTTTATGAAAACACCCGTTATACTATGAAGTCAAAACCCACCCTTCATGTAAGCCATTCTCATTTGATCGCACCGTCACGATGTGTGTATGAATTTGGAAGTCATAACTTATACCTTTTGTTATCCTAAGGGCAGTTTGCAACATTTTTGTATATAAAATAGGGAGTGTTTGAAACTCTTTTGATTGATTTCATTGTGGGTGCATTATGGCAAACACACGTTCTATGGCTATGCAGCAATAATTTGCATTTGATTGAGTTTACTAGTCTAGGATAAGAACCCACCCTTTTTACAAAATCACCCTTAAAAACCATGGGGTCAAGAAACCCACCCTTTTTCCCATTTTCAGTATTGGTTTACCAACTATGGTACTTTCAGGCCTTTTGGGCCTTTGTCATCTCAATATGATTTTTTGTTTCCATAATGCTTTTGTTTTTTGTGTTTGAATAAATTTGAATTGAAATGAATTGTCCCAATCTTGAACCTTGATTACCTTCTAAACTGTCAGAATAAAAGAAATTCAATCATAATATCGTTTATCTGTTTCTTGCATTACACAAGTATGGCTAATCCAGATATTATAGTAAAATTGTTTACATGTTATAACAAATTATCGGCAAGCTGTTTATTACAAGGGTATCAAAAGGTTTTTTTTTAGATCACCCATAAGGGAAAGAGCTATATCAATAAAATTTGGTCAGAATAGTCATGATCAAAGTATAATGTAGGATTCCCTCTTTTCATTGTTGCCAAATTAATGGAAATGGGCTGATGAATGATGTCACAATGACGTAATAAAACATGGCCGACCTGAAAATGTCAAATTGGATAGTTTGCATTATGGAAGAGCTCTGTAAGGACGGTCTGTGGCCAGTCATTTTAAAGTGGGAGAAATTTATAACTTTGCACAGTATTTTTTTAAAGATGGACTGCATAATACAATTATGTTCCTAGCTCTATTTTTTCTGTTTGATCTTTAAAACTGTTGATACCCTTGTAGTTCTCTAGCTG